>OY720461.1:41455675-41570675 GCA_963082715.1 Harpalus rubripes | reverse complement strand
TGATTTGTTTTCCATAAAGTACGAAAATACACCAATTCCTATTATAGCAACAATTTCTAAACTTGCTAAAAACGTTGAGAACACAGCTAGTGTAGCTGTGAACGAAGGTAATGAAGGAAATAATAATAATAATAATAGAAGACGTTATAACGAAGTGAATGAAGAAATGGTATTGGCTATGATAAATCAAAATTCTACGTAGTTGATACATTTGGAATTGGTTTATTATTAAATGGTATACCTAATAAAAAATGCATATTAAAATTAAAAGTTGTTTGTTTTTATTTAATTTTTAAGTTAGATTAACGTATGGTTGACATTTATAAATAATTTTTGACAACCAGAAAAAAATAAATTCCATGGCTATTGCTACAAAACAACAGAAATTTTGAAATTTCTTTTTAAAATTGTGAAGAAACCAAAAACATAATAATAAATGTAAATACATTTTTGTATGCAAATTTTAATTCTGAACAATTTTATACTCTACAGTTTTTGCCGTAAAAAGAACAGGAGAGCAGGAAATTGCAAAAAACTAAAATCCCATGTTAAATCCCTATGTTCACCCCTAACCGCCACCACCCTGTATATATATATATATATATATATATATATATATATATATACACAAACGCATATACACACACACACACACACACACACACACACACACACACACACACACACACACACACACACACACACACACACACACATACAGACATCATCGTAAAAATAGTAAAATCGTATTGTAGGGACCCTAAAAAGTGCTTATTCATCAAAAACTCACCACCGAATTTTTTGACCAAAGACAATACCTTCCTTACCTAAAGGTGACGGAAGGTAAAAATGTAGTGGTTTCATATGATTATTATATTCACGTAGTATATGCACAAATTAGCGTTGATTTTACAAGTAGTAAAAAATTCCTCCGTGCATTTTTCTTAGAATTTATGAATCTCAGATATAAAGTTACCAACGCTTTTTGTTATGATACATACTCGAGAATCTCGCGAGATACCTTGCTATTCGCAGTTATATCAATCTCGCCTTAAATTTTAAACCTCAATTTCGCTGTTGCTCGTGTCGCTTCAAGCAACGAAACGAGACGAGATGCGAGAGCACTCTCACCTCGTCGTGCATCACAAATTATATTTCTTGTATTCTATATACGAATAGCAAATATAAAAATTTAATTAGCTACCCCATTATCTTCGGGTACACATATTCGATCCTGGAAAACTATTTCTAATTTGACAGCCATATTTTAGTAAGATAACCCAGCTTTAACTTGTTGAGAACCCCTGTCCTTTAGTGGAGAGTACTACATATCTCTTGGGCCATATATTAAGTTAGAGAAAACAAGAAAGAACAAATCCGTACCCTGAGTGAAATGCATCGTGCACGCCACTGGGCAGGACTGCAGCCAGGCATATATCATCGCGATGTTCAGATTTTCCAACGCATACACTAGTCGTCGTAGTTGGCGATGCCCGTAGCTGTAGCTTTCCTTCGTTCCTCGTTCGTGTTTTGTTTTTTCCACTCTGTTTTTTCCACTGTCTGAAGTTTTTTAACGTTTTTCTGTAGGTTTGGGGTGAATTTCATCACAGTTGACTACGATAATTAATTTTTTTAAATTTCAAAATTTTCACGTGATTAGATAAACTTCAGAAAGTTTGGTTGGTTATATTTTGTAAATCATGAAATCTAGGACAGAATTTTAAAATTTAAGGAACGTATACCCTGCCATTCACAGAACCGCGGGAGTATGATAGAATAGAAAAGCTCCGTGGAAAACATTGAGTAAAGTTAAAATTTAAATTAAATGTCTATATGATGCTGAACATTTCTTTGTCCGTGCCCTTCGTCCTGAATTTCTGGCAGGGACGTCGCTTCGCCTTGCGTTCAAGTTGTGGTATGACATGTCTCTCACAAGGCAACAAAAAATTTTAAATGTCAATACCGCCTTAAGATGGAATACGGTTTAAAAACCATCAATATCTGTGAGTCTGCGTTTTGTTTCAGCAGATATTTCAATCTCAGTTTGCTTGAGTAATTTTGCTTAAAAGCAAAAAGAATGAGTGCCTAAAAATAAAAGTTTATCTGAGAAAATCAGAGAGGTTGTGTGGTATATGGTGAGATAAATTCCAAAGACAACGCAAAATGAAACATTGACAGATATAAACAATAACAACTGTTTATTTACATAAAAGCGGAAATTTATCGGGGTAATGGAGTTTTATCAGTATAATACTGTTCTCATTGGTTGAATTTTCAAGTCTTTTGCATCATGATTGGTTAAAAACTAGTCATTAGAATATATCGTGGTAATTTACAAAAAAAAAACTTGACGTGCTGGAACATTGCTAAATGTAATACAGCTAATTAATAAAATATATATATATTACATATAAGCTATATCTGATGTTTTTTGCTTCTAAAAAATGGTAAATGTATGAATCACATTTACTAAATTGCTAGACATAATATACAATTCATTTGATTTTATAATTTATTTATTCTAAAAACCAGGCAACGTCCGTATTCCCGTAAAGTTCTTTCTTTTATAGTAGTTCAAAAATATCGGGAATATCACAGATCTCGAAAGTATGATAGTTTTCTAAGCGAGCTATAAAATCAAAGAAAGTTTTCTGGGAGCAAACACAACTTTGGAAGGTACACTACTGTCTCCAAATTCTCATAAAGTATTACTAAGTTTAATACACTCGTATAATAAGAAGTTCAAACAACGTCTAAATGGCATTAAGTCCTACTTTAAATTTATAAGTATATACTGTTATTGTTATTTCTTACGTTGTTGGACGGGAACCATAATGTAGAGTAAATAATTTGTTGAAAGGCCTTTAGGTTCCAAATTCTTTATTTATATAAACATTAAATATTAGGACGTTTCGGTCGAACATCCGCCCATCATCAGCTAATTTTTAAATTGGCATTAAATGTATGACATGAAGTTGTAAAAACTATACATAGTTATAAATTATGAATGTATTGTTATTTATTATTTTTACCTTCCGTCACCTTTAGGTAAGAAAGGTATTGTCTTTGGACAAAAAATTCGATCATGAGTTTTTAATCAATAAGCACGTTTTAGGATCCCTAGAATACGAATTTACTATTTTTACGATGATGTGTGTGTGTGTTTGTGTGTGTGTGTGTGTGTGTGTGTGTGTGTGTGTGTGTGAGAGAGAGAGAGAGAGAGTGTGTATGTGTGTGTGTGTTTAAAAAAAAATTCGTCAGCGATAACTCTAATACTACAATTTCAAAAATTATATTTTTTTCGTATTCTTCTTCGTTACATCCATATGAAGAGCTGATTAGATTTTGGTTACAATTGGTCAACCGGAAGTACCATCATTTATGATTATAACAGTTTTTCTTGAAAAAACTATGTTAAATATCATTTTTTCACATTTACTGTTATTATAAATATTAAAGAATATTTTATTCTCTATACTCTATACGATTTGACTGCATTTTATACTTAATATTAAATGGATATAGAGTTAAAAAATTATAAAGAAATTAAATTTCATAAAGTAGCCATAGTTATGGAAACAGCTACTATATTAAGAAAATTCTGATTGAAAGATGTCAGTGTCAAGTGAAATTGACATAGGCCCAGGTGCATAAAGCATTGTTAACTTTAATCACGTTGTTAACTTTAACAAGGCTTCTTATCCAATGTATTTTTGATACGTATCCATGGTTTCAATGCGTAGTTAAACACATGATTAGCTAACAACGCTTTATGCAACTGGCCCATAGTGTGTTTCTCTTATCATTTTACTGGAAATATAGGATCTTTTGCTATAAATTTTCTGTATAGAATTTGCCTAAAATACATGCAACTGCCGGAAGGTAATGTACAAGAAATAGAATCTCTAGCAAGGAACTTTCTGTATGAAATTTGTACAAAATACATAGATCAGATTTTTTATAGCTATTAACATACCTAGGAATGTTATGCACATCATAACTGCCGCAGATGTCAGTTTGAAATCCGAGCTCGTAGAGCGATGATTTTAAGACATCTAAGGTTTGTTATGATTAATAACATCCGTGGTTTGTTCAATAGTTTATCAGTTTCAGAAAATTAAGACATTGATAAATACAATTTTTTGAAATTGTCATTTATGCTACTTTCAGATTGCTATGGTTGAAAGAACAATTATTTTAACATATGTCAATGTGACAAATATTTAAATTATGTGCTTTATTCCCCATGTTTATTACTTTAGAATAAAGTAGACCGTATTTAGAACGATAGGCTAACGTTATCTGTATATATTAATGAAGAGCATTATATTTTCATTTAATTTATTTTCATTTTGTAGATCGTTGTTGAGAAGTCAGTATGGTAATAATATTACCATACAGATACAGTTATTACTTAGTTACCAGCCTACTTTTGTACATGTAAATAAAGGAATAATATCCTGAAACCGGTAAAAATAATAACTGTATCTGTAATATTATTACCAATTCGGTTTAATACAATACTGACCCTTCGTATTTCACAATGAAACTACATACGACATACGAGTATTCCGAGACAGTTTGTAACAACTGAAAAACCCCTTTTTGGCGCGTAGTTTTATATAGATTCATGTGCGGCTTTTTATATAATATGTACGAAACACTGCAGTATTTTATCATTTTAAAACAGTCTAAGGCTAGAGAGAAACTCCAAAACCATTATTTTTCAACCACGATTAATTCACGCATGGTTTTCTGCTATAACCATAAAACACTCTAAAATATATTTATGGTTTTGTGATTTTTTACTATCTTGCTGAGTACGTATGCAGAAAAGTGAAAAATAGAAATTGCTTTATAATAAGGATATTTTACAGAAATTGCGAGTTTATACAATTCTTATGAAAGTATAATGAAATACTGCTACATGTTGTCTTTGTACCAAATTTATCCATTTCAGCTTTTTATTAGAAATTGTAACTTTAACTGTAAATCATCTTTACTTTTACGACATATGCGATGAATTTCGCGATAGCAGTAATCATATAAATTTGTACTAAACTTGACTAGACGAAAATTGTTCTTATCTATACATATTTTTAAAATGTAATTCATTTATTGATATACAGGGTGTTTTGCAACTTATGTGCCAAACTTAATATAATTTGATATACTGATTATAATACAAAATGATTTTTTTTTCGAAATTCGCAAAAAAGCAGTTTATTTGAAGTGAACATATTTCGTACTACTAGGTTTCTTGCTATATTTTAATAGGAATGTATAATTAATATAGGTAATTAAACTTATATGATAGTTTTACTGAGAAATAAAAAAATACTCGTAAATATTATATTTTCCTACCAAACCAGTGGTACAAAAAAGTTCTCTTTAAATAAACTGCTCGTATTTTATAATAAATCATAAAACATATACCTTAGGATTGACTTTAAAAGGGGTCAACTCGAATTTTATTTAAGTTTTTGTACAGTTTAGGATTGTATTTTTGTCGAAGGCAAGAAGAGGTTTAAAAAATCCACTGAATATTGGAATATATACTAGAGTAAAAAAGCTCTGACTGCAAAGTCAAAAACTGATGAAGATTTCGAAAATGAGAATTCGAAAATAACATATAGGCCAGTCGTCAGAAATTTCAGCAGATTTAAATATGGCTCAAAAATCGTTTTTTACACCGCCCGCTAGCCTTGGTAATGGAGGTATAGGGATCGTGCTAAAAATCGTATATCGAGGTTTTGGTAAACGACCACGTTTTAAGGTCCTTGGAATCCAATTTTAACATTTTCACGATGATGTCTGTGTGTATGTGTAGATCCTCCACTCTAACTCAAATAATATCATCTAGAAAATTTTGAAATCTTGTATTTCGAACTTTTTCTGTAATGGAAAGAGCCCATTAAACAAACAAAACGCAGTTATTCAAATGTATGTAACTGACAGATAAATGTCACTATCAAAGAACTAATCATTTCAAAATAATATTAGTAACGTTTTAAAAAGAAAAAAGTAAATGGAACAATAGAAAAGGAATTAAATATAGTTTCCAGCATAAGTAAATATGTAGGTATGTATTTAGATAAATAAAAATTAACGATTCACAAAAATGTTTATGCTATCCTCAATTTTAGATTAGTGAATTCTATTCTATCCCGGTATTTAAAATTTAATCTTCATTTTATTATAGCTCCGGTGGCTCAATGGTTAGAGCAACGCCTCATGTCATGAGTGCCCTCGGGGCTCTGGGTTCGAATCCCACTAAGGCCTGGATATGTGTGAATGTGAACCCGCTCTGTAATTCGGATTTAATCTTGTTGAGGAGTTTAAAAATAGGTAGTTACTTGGATTAGATTAGACTTTATTTTAAGAAATAAACTCAAAATTAGAGTAAAATTCGCTAATCCAAAAATAAGAATTAACTTAATCTTTTTTGCGACTCGAGCTGTAAATGGCGGGAGGTATTGTGTTGGCCACGCCAGATTTTTTTTACTATAACTACCATAGCATTGAATTTCAAAAATATGTGAGTTCTTGGACCTTCATCATTTTTGCCTAGTAAATTTGGTATCAGACTGGTAAAATTTTATTAGGTCCCGCAGAAGTTGAAACTAGACCCATGTGTGGTTATAATAATATTAAATGACCAATCTGAGTTTTGGCCTAAGATTTACTTTATCATTCAAAAAACGTTATACTATGGAGTTTCTAACTTTAAAATTCGCGTACTGAAAAAGAATAATACATATTTTGTGACATTCATTTTCACCCCTGGTTCTTTTTTTAAAAACTTAATATAAAATATATAGTTTAACTTCTTTTTCAATGCATCAACAACTTTACAAAATTATATAAAAATCTCTTATTCCCTCAATGAACACTATTTTTGAATGGTGATATCTTTTAAGCTACTTCACTATCCTTTAGCAAATATATGATGTTGTAACCTTAAAACAAACTGAGGAAAATCAATATTAGGAAATGAATGAACCAAGTTCGGTAGTAAACTACAGTAACATATCACTTAATCCGACTGCAACAAAGTTTTGTCGGCTGTCTTGTTCTCGAGATGATTTGAAGAGCCGATGAGTTCTCTCCCCACGTAGAAGCAATACTTGTATAAAGACATAATACTTGAAATTTGTCGCTATATTGAATGAAATCCAAATTGGTGCGTTTGAAAGTAGGGCAAAGATACGATATTGATATTGTGCATAGATATGAGTTCTTTTTCAAACTTTTAGCTTTATATTTTGTAGGATGGTATGTGGTTAAGAAAATGGCTACCGGAGGAGTTGCTATATTATAATTTATAATATTAGTTGAATGTTACAAGATGCACAATACATGGAAATTGAGATTAAAAAGTTGAATGATTGGAAAGACGAAAATTTCTACATATTACGTTATCAGTGTATGATGTTAGCATCTTTCTTTTATATTCGCAATAAATGAAGAAGATTCTTCATTGAAAATATACTAGGCTCTAAGTGGAATCAGTTACACTAGCTCGGAAAAGAGAATACACGAAAAATACGAACCATGTGAATTTCTACCTTTAACATTAACATTACATGTACAAAATCTATAATAAATAGACGAATTAGGTCAAAAATAGACTTCTATTTCATACAACTGCAAGTATTATACACTGCTCAAAAGAATTAAAGGGTCAATTTTTTTTTTGTTAATAACTTTTTTCTTAAATGTGCGATTCATTTAAAAATTCATTTAAAGGTAGCTTAAATCTTTATTTTAACAATTTTATTAATTTCACATTATAACAAACGTTTATCATTAAACTGGAGTATCCAGAGCATGGACACTACTAAAAAATAAATGAAAAAAGAACACAATCACATATTGTTTATTAATTTTAACTCTAGTAGAGTGTTAAATACACATTTAATAACGTGTATTACCCCCATTAGCATCTAATACAGCTTGGCAACGGCGTGGCATACTGCGTATAAGTCTGCGTATGCTTTCTTGTGGAATCTGTTGCCATTCCTCCACCAAAGCGTCTTCCAGTTCTCTTATTGTCACAGGTGGGTTCATTCGGTTTCTAATGTGTTGCCCTAGTTGATCCCATAGATGCTCAATGGGATTGAGGTCTGGACTGCATGCTGGCCATTCCATCTTTTCAATATTGTTGTCTGCCAGGTATTGCGTAACAACTCTAGCTGAATGCGCGCGGGCTCCATCTTGCATCAAGACGAAATTTTCACGCCTATTTGTTGCTGCAAGAGCCAACGGTCGAACGTGATCATTTAGTATTTCGTCTATATAGCGCCGTGCAGTCAAAGTGCCGTTTCGAATGATAAAAAGTTCAGTTTTGCCGCTGATCGATATTCCTCCCCAAACCATAACTGAACCACCTCCAAAAGCAAAACGCGACTGCATATTATGTTCTCCAACCTCTAATGCGTCCATCATGGGAGTATAAATTAAATTTGGATTCATCTGTAAAAAGTACAGCCCCCCAGTGTCTCAGTTGCCATCTACGATGTTGCTGAGCATACAGAATCCGAGCTCTTTTATGGTTTCTAGTTAAAGACGGTACTTTAACAGGAATCCGGGAAGATAAATGTCCCTCTCGAAGCCTATTTCGTACAGTCTGGTCAGAAATCCTGGTACCAGTTGCACGAGAGAGCTCATTTTGTAGCTCTCGAGCTGTAGCGAAGCGCTTACGTAGAGCCTGAAGTTTCAAAAATCTGTCTTCATTAGCAGTAGTTAATCTTCCTCGGCCTTGCCCAATACGTCTGGATAAAAGACCGGTCTCTTGGTATCTTCTCCATGCCCTCCAGATAACTGAATGGCTAACTCTTAGACGTCGAGCTACGTATCTCTGTGTTCGACCTTCTTGTATTAACATAACGGCTTCAGACAATTCAATTTGACTCAAATGTCTTCTATTGCCTCTATTTTCATTCATAGCTCACAAATTTGGCGATCTCTCACTGCTATACTTTGGCAAATAATTAATAAAATATCGCATAGAACTAAATTTCACTCCTGTTTTGCGTCTTCTTCGATTAATACTAGTGTAAAAGGATAATGACAGAATCAAAACAAATAAAACAAGTACTGATGTTTAAACAATACATAAGCCAACTTTAATTCTCAATATGGGTATTCTTGTTTTCTTAGTATAAAAGTTATTAACAAAAAAAAAATTGACCCTTTAATTCTTTTGAGCAGTGTACAATTTTATGACAATTTTCTGCTTCTTTTGATATATTTTGTTCAAATATTAACTTAAGAAACACATTTTTATATAATTCATTATTGCAATCAGACGACTATTGTTAGAAAATATGTGTACCTAAAAGAATTTTTCATGTTAGTAGAAGAAAAAGTTATTTTCTAAAACATCTGTTTCTCATATAATCTATAAAATTTATAAAATTTGATACTTCAATTGGTAATTTTGTGAGAATTATTACATCCCCCAATGCATCACATAATATTTGACACCCTATCATTCGCATTTATTGCAAATATTTTATAAAATAGAAATTGCAAAATTATTCTGACATAAAACATAACCTTGCTATGTTTCAATGAGTAACCAATTTTGTCATTTTTGTCCGCTGTCGGCGCTGACTACTTTTGTGCACACCGCCTATAGGAAACGAAAAAGACAGTGATGGTTAAATGGTTACATATGGTTAACCGCACTTAACCGAAGTGTATAAAATATGCCCGGTTACTATAAACGTTTCTGTCAAATTAATTATTTGACATTTGTCGAATATTTATCTTATTCAGAGTATAATACATTTAATTTAAAGCGTATTGATTCAACACAAAATAAGTTGACAAAAAATGTAACAGATTCCATTTTTACTTTTACTAAAAGTTGCCCAACTGCCAAAATGTCAACGTTTTGGCAGATAGAAAAGGATGGCAATAGTAACCTGACATGTAACCGCCCAGCATGCCGCGGTTACATGTTTGACATAACCGCAAGTAACCGGTATGCTGAATAAAATGCACATGACTAACTATTATTAACAATTATACTAAACATAACTAAATATATAAACTAATAGATGCCCGCGCCCAAAACTAAAACACAGAAGTCTTGTTTACAACAAAACCCCGACTGACTAAAAACTAACTCGTTATTATCTTCGTGAGAGGACATCTTAGGGGTGCAGGGTGAAGAGTATCGTATCACATCCATAGTGCTCTATGTTCCGTGCACCTGTGCTTAACAATTTAAAGACATAATTATTAAGAAATAAATATCAACGGCAACTGACAGCTAGACTAAACCGTCAATTAATAGAACAAGCGTCTAAGGGCGTTAAAAAAGGGTACCGCAAAACTTTCAGGGTTTATACGAATAGGTACTTTTCGATGTTCTGATTCTCAGTCGATAACATTGAACTACATGAAATGAAAAACATTTCTTTCGAAGCGAAGTGTTTAAACTGTTATCGTGTTAATGCTTCTCATAAAAGAAACGCGAACTACTTACAGACTGTAAATTTGTCAAATTTAAGACAATGTCATCCTGACTTGTAAGTTTGTTCAGTAAGATCTATGTTCGAATGATTTGTAATCACTATTACCATATCATTAAAATGCAAACAAAAAATTGTCTAGACGTTCGCTGTGCTATTTCAACCTACAAATGATTATAGGTACAATAGGTGAAAAGTCTAGAACATTATTTCGTGATAATTTATGTATAGATGTCCCAAAAGTGAAGGGTGACATTTTTTTGTCATTTAATAATTTTTTACATTCCAATATCTATAGGTAAGAAAGAATTTAAACAATTTAGTGTAGCTTCATATAACAAGTTCACCATTGAGAAATTTTTCAGCGGTAAAAGTAAATTGCAAAATTTAACACGTTAAAAAATTATAAAAATTTTGAAAGGTAAAGCGACTTCTATAATTCATTTATCAAATGCTTTTAAAGAAACGTCAAAATGCAGCTCGTATATACAGAGAAGGTGTTATGTAAGTAATGTGCCATGTTACCACTTCAGATTGCAAGGTATCGTAATTTGCAACAATTTTTTTTCTAATGTTCTTATTGTGATTGTAAAAGCACTTCAAGATGGACCAATAATAATTATTTATTTGAATAACGAGTTATTTAAAAACCACAGTAGTTTGAGTGAAAACAGCAATACTTTTCATGAGAAATATTCGTTTTCCGGGAATGGACTGTGTCATATTTTGAGTCAGAGCTCAACGTTTCGCCCGCAGTCGTATGGGGCATCTTCAGGAGCAAGGGGGATAGTACTGTCTTCCACAAGGTTACCCGACGTGTCAACCACGCTAGAGGCCGAGTTTAAGCAACATGCGGCACAGTATACATAGGTCAAACATGAAGGAGTGTTCACACTAGATTGTCAGAACACAAACGCTGTCTGCGTAATGGTATGGTATTAACATCTGCGGTCGCAGAACACCAACACAACACAGGACATAACATCTTATTTGAAAATTCCCGCAGTTTAGTTCCTGTCCTGAGTTTTACAAACGTAAATACAGGGAAACTTTAGAAATATGGAAACATCCTAATAACATCAATCGGGATGATGGCTATTTCTTGAGCCACATGTGGAAACCGGTGATTCTCGGAACACGACACGCCCAATCTACCATTACGAACTCGATTTCCATTGGTTCTCATTAGCTTTGCTCATCTACCGTATCTTTAGATTAGTATAAAACTGTCTTCTCGGCCTTCCTTTCGTCACTTGGTTTATTTGGCATTTAGCGTGGTTTACACGTCGGGTAACCTTGTAAACTGAGTCTCCCCCTCTTGTTGCTTAAACTCTGCCTCTAGCGTGGTTGACACGTCGGGTAACCTTGTTTAAGACAGTACTATCCCCCTTGCTCCTGAAGATGCCCCATACGACTGCGGGCGAAACGTTGAGCTCTGACTCAAAATATGACACAGTCAACGAATATTTCTCATGACTCAGGCTGTGGAAGCCTACGCAATTATTTAACACTTTTCATGTTTGAAGGATTGAAATCAGATACGTTTTTATAATTTATTTCTTCAATTAAAATGCACTTCAAACATTGAATTCGTAATATACATATATATACATATATATATATATATATATATATATATATATATATGCACATTGACCCCTGTGGTGCACTCTCCACGCCAGCAATGAGTGCCCGTGAGGTGACGCCTGGCAAACGCCCGCCTGGTACAAATATGTCATCATCATTACCGATAACTGCGAACAAAGCAGATTGGCACACCCAGCAATGGGTAATATGCCGTGATGATATATTTATTTATTTTTATTGAACGGGGAAACCTAAAAACTATAAATTATTCAAGAAATTTTTGCTTCTACCTTAATTCTAAGTGATAATCTAGCTAATAATGATAATCATATATTATAATTAATTTAAACTATCCTTTGTAGATGGTAAAGCGGTATACAATACCAACATGTTCATTAGAACATTTCCATTAAAGTCTTTGAAAGATGGAAACGTAATTGCATACAACGTACGAGTATATGATATGCATTTAACATGAAATGCACTCGAGTACAATGGAATACAAGTTAGTTAGAGTCTCGTATACCAAAGTTGTGTTGTTCACTGATGGTCGCACAGGGATTATAATACAAGGAGTTAATTAAATTGTTGCTCTAAAGAGTTTATATACAACCATTTACAGGCTAAAACATACTTCATACTACTCAAAAAGTGGAGAAATTTAATAGGTTAACAACCTTATCTAAACGGAACAAGCAACACAACACATCATTGTATTTTTTTTCAAGCTCTTACCGGGGGTCTATATGGATATTACTATCCCGTCTCTGCACCCTACCAATAGGGCTGTTGCAAGAATTATGATATGTATATTGTCAAAGTTGTCAAACAAGTCTCAAATTTTTGAGTAATTTACAGTATCGTATTGTGCCGTCTTGCAAAATTGCTGCTATGAACAAACCTACTATTGAATTTATAAATATGCCAAAAAGTGCGAAGAAAATAAAATTGTTGTTGGAAGTAGTAGGTCGAAGAGCTGATGGGTTTTTACATTTCATTTTACCGTAACTCTTTAACACCCCTTATTTCGGCAGCAGTAAAACAATCGTTTTTTGATATAAATTCAGGCACCATCCAGCTATCGACTTTCAGTAAACTGTACGACTTAGCTTGAGTGTAGTATGTATTAGCCATTATTACTTTCTTACTCATTTATAATAAAAAATGTCAACGTCAAATGTCAAATTAGAAGTTTGTTATTAACATGTGACAAACTCACGCCTACGTGTGTTTATCTAAATAACAGAAATAAACGAAGATGATGGAAAAACTTTTTTTCTATTGGCTGTGAATGACGTAATGTATGTGCTTCTACGACATAGGAGTGAGGGTTGTTTTTCATGACTATTTTTGACGCCAAACTTTTTATTTAATTATTTACGAAAATAACAACAAACTAATAAAAAAATAAT
Source organism: Harpalus rubripes (assembly GCA_963082715.1). Taxonomy (NCBI): domain Eukaryota; kingdom Metazoa; phylum Arthropoda; class Insecta; order Coleoptera; family Carabidae; genus Harpalus; species Harpalus rubripes. The sequence continues at coordinate 41,557,192 of OY720461.1, read as the reverse complement.
TATTAATAAGAAAAATAAACTTTCATTTAAAATAGGTACTTTTTGAAAAATATGAAAAAGACTCATTGTGCAAATATGTATTTCGAGAACTAAGTTCTCATCATCAGTAGTACAACAAGGGAAAGTGAAACAGAGTAGTCAAGATTACTCAACATGTCAACCATACCAGAGGTCCTAACAACTCTGAAAAACAAGGGAGAGAACTGGGATTATATAAGGACGGGAGTCACAGGTGAATGATTACCTATAAACTAGGATAAATTTCATCCAATAATAATGAGTCATAAAATTTTAAATCGTCAAATAAAATTTAACTTTGTATTAAATCGAAAAGATTTGAGTTTGGTATGGCACCGAGATCTGCGTTCATCAAATTATTTTTATATTTATTTATTATTAAACTCTCGTATGCATCTAAATATCTATCATTGTTAATATGTTTTAAAAGTTTAATATTAGAATTGTTAGCTTTGTTATTATTAATGGACATATGGTGAGCTACGCTAGATTTTTCTGGATTACCGCTTTTTGGATGATAAAAATGTTTTTTTAAACCGAGTGTCAATTTGACTTTTAGTTTGACCAATGTAAACTTTATTACAATCACAACTAATTTTATATATACCGGATTTTTTATTAGTATCTATTTTATCTTTAGGGTTATCTAATAACGATTTAATGGTATTATTTGATTTGTAAGTTACGGTTAAATTTTGATTTTTAAAAATTTTGTGTAAACTTTTGGAAGCTTTAACGTACGATAGTGTTATGTATTTATTATTATTAGACGGTGTTAATGTTGTAAAATTAGAAATGGATTGGCGATTATTATATTTATGAACTAATTTATCAATAGTTTTAACCGGGAAGCCGTTATACTTACATAGTTCTTTAATATAGTTTAGTTCCGTTTTAAATCATTTTTTGTTTAAAAGAAATTTAGTTAATCTGTTTATTAAGAAATTAAACGAAGCTAATTTATGTTGCCAAAAATGATTTGAGTTAGCAGTTATAAATCTGTTAGTGTTCGTGGATTTTCTATAGATATCAAGCTCTAGTTTGTTATTGTTTCTAATAACCAGTACGTCCAAAAATGATGATGAAAACTTAAGGTGCATTCACAGATGAAAATTAGGTTTATGGTTTTTGTTTAGGTTTAAGTAAGTCATTCATAAATGTTAGTTTAAATTACCTGAAAATTAGTTTTGATATGTACAGACATCTGTGTAAATGCAAAAGATTAAAATATCGGTGGAGCAGTACTCAACAAGACACTTGTGTGCCCTGAAACTGTCATTCGCTGGGCATTATTCGTTATATTTCAGCAATTAAGTTATGACAGTCTCCCAGTTCTTCTCGCATTTGTTTAAAAAGCCGAATCCACCAAGTGGATACGAAATAAAGATGGGTGTATATATCTATATCATTTCAGACTCGTTCTCATTGGTGAAGTTTGTGACGTCAAACTAAATCATAAACCTAAAGTTTGGACCTTGCAATGTTTAGCTTTATGGTTTGGATTTAGAGACCCCAAATTCTGAAGTGTGAATGGAGTCATTACATAATATGGGGCCAAAGTCTTTAAATCTAAAGTATAAACCATAAACCTAAACCCAATTTTAATTTGTGAATGTACCTTTGGTTCTCGAAATACGTATTTAGTTTTTACTAAAATTAATTTTAAGGTTAAGGGGTAATTATAATAGTTTTACTATTATGGATGATTGGGCCTTAGGAATCCATGAATAATGTATTAAAGAGACATTTATAAATGTCTCTTTAATACATCTTACCACGTATGAACATTTATTCATGGATTCCTAAGGCCCAATCATCCATAATAGAACAAATTATTGGATCCTCTTAACCTCAAAATTGTTATAATAGTTTTAGTAATAAAATCATAGCATGAAAACTACTTGTGTTAAACGAAGCTACTGTTTCTCGCAAATCATAGTGTTTACATATTTGGCAGGTCTTACAAGGCGCAATAATTTAGTTCCCTATAATTCTGCTGGTGTCGCATACTATTCTACCGGGTCGAATAAGGACATAATTTTATGAGGCCCGTAATATATTTCATTATTGATATGTTCTATTTTAAGTCTGTTCCCGCACGCGAGAGTAGAACACTCTTCATTTATTTCCCAGCTGATTAGATTACTGTATAATTTGTCACCCGAAACTAGAAGAGAGAGCGATAAGGCACCCGAAATTAGTTAGCAAATTTCTATACAGCAATAAATCCCGATAAAAAAACCTCAAAAATTCAGCACAAATATAAACCATCTCCCTAAATCTTTTATTTTCTCTTTTCACCCGATCGTCGCCAGCTACAAACAGCACAGCGGAGCGTAAATAGAACAGAAAGAAAAGAGAACATCGCCAAGGCAGCCTCGATCATTCTACCAAATCGAACGGCAACGGGGCTGCGATATGTAGGGTTGGAAATAGAGACCAAAAATATCCAGAATGCATTGTGGGGTGATGTATCGCCGATCGGGCACTCAAATGGAGAGAGGGTATGCAGCCAACAAATCATTTTATTCTAGCGGATATTGTTTTGAATATTTTAAAAGCTCTTATAGAACAATACGGAATTGTAAATAAAAATAAAAGATAGGTTATGTATTCAGCACGAATAAAAAGTGGTCGATGAATTTCTGAGTTGATATACATTTTTACTTCAGCTGTATAATGTATTTTTAATCACAAACATTATAGTAATATGTCAATTCCTAACCTTTTATAGGTTGGGAAATACGTCATCGCTAACTGTAATAACAATCTCTTAATTGGGAAATAAGAGATTTCACTAACATAAACATTCATCTAAATAAGCAGTATCCAGAAATTACTTTTTTATTGTTTTTACCTTCCGTCACCTTTAGGTAAGAAAGGTATTGTCATTGGTCAAAAAATTCGGTGGTGAGTTTTTGATGAATAAGCGGGTCCCTAGAACACGATTTTACTATTTTTACGATGATGTCTGTATGTGTGTGTGAGTGTATGTATGTGTGTGTGTGTGTGTGTGTGTGTGTCTAATACTACAATTCCAAAAATTATAATTTTTTCGTATTCCTCTTCGCTACATCCATGTGAAGAGCTGATTAGATTTTGGTTATAATTGGTCAACCGGAAGTACCCTCACTTGAAGATTTTAACAGTTTTTCTTGAAAAAACGATGTTAAATACCATTTTTTCAAATTTAATGTTATTATAAATATTAAAGAATTATTTACTCTCTATACGATTTGAATGCATTTTATACTTCATATTAAATGGATATAGAGTTAAAAAATTATAAAGAAATTGAATATCATATATATATTAGTCAGCTTTGCTATAACTCTGGAAACAGCTGCTACATTAAGAAAATTCTGATTGAAAGATGTCAGTGTCAAGTGCAGTTGACAGTATGTTTATGTTATAATTTTACTGGAAATATAGGACCTTTTGTTAGAAACTTGCTGTATGGAATTTGTTAAAATACGTACAACTGCCTTAAGGTAATGTACAAGAAATATAATCTTTTGCAGCGAATTTTCTGTATGACATTTATACAAAATACATAGAACTGACGGAAGGTAACCTGCTGGCCACATCAGATTTTTTGAAATACTCTCCTTTTAACTCAAAACATTTATGCATTCGATAAAACAAATCGTTAAAGCAAGAAATCCATTCATCTTGAGACACTTGAGAGACCATGTTTTCGAACAACCGCTTCATTTGCACTTGTATATCAGAAACCCCATTTTATTTCCTTTAATTTAAGAAACAGGAATAAATCATAAGGTTCAAGATCAGGACTGTATGGTGGGTGCTCCAGTGATTCCACTGTTGACTCTTTTAAATAGGCCTTAGTTAGCGCAGCAGTATGTGAGGATGCATTGTCCTGATGCAATACTAGTTTACTTCGAGACCTATTTTAACGTTTTTCAAACACCCGTGGCAAACAAATTGTTATGTACCAATTAGAAGTTACTGTTTTCCTATCTTCTAATGCAATATTGACAGTAGGACCGGATTTTGAGAAAAAGGAGGAAATCATTTTTGTACTAACACTTCGAACTCGTTTTACTTTGATAGGATGCATACATCCATCTGTTATAATATCATACACTGCTTTAGATTTACCTTCGTTGTACTTTTTTAATGTTTTAATGCACCATTCCACACGATGTTGCTTTTGACCGTTATTTAAATTATGAGGTATCCAACGGTAAAACTTTCCTGCCTTTTATATAATTGAGCAAAATTTTATTTATAGTGATCATTCCAATGCATAAAGTACCCCGTATAATTCTGTATGTGACACGGTTGTCTTCTTCAATCATTGTACGAATAGCAGCTATGTTTTCATCCGTGACTGCAGAAATTGGGCGATCTTCGAGTAAATCGTCACTGAGAGAAACTCGGTGAAATTTAAATTAATTGTATAAGGTGTGAACAGACCTGATACCTGATACTAGATGCTTTATTTCCAAAATCATCCCGAAGCTTTTCGATGCATTGTTTTGGAGAGAGCAAACTTTTAAAATCGTTTAACATCATGGCTAGGAAATTTTCTCTGGTTAACTGCATTTTCAGTAAGGCTCGGGCCACACTATGCGTTTTAGCGGGACCGGTAAAACCGCATCCGGTTAAACGGGATGGATCGTACAGCGTCCACATATATCCCGCTAAACAGAACGCCAGCAATGACAACCCGATTCGGACAGAGTCGGACCAACATCTGAACAGTGCAGAGCCCAAATAGTAGACGTTGTCTATTAAAAAACAAAACTACCTTTGTGAACGCTCGCATTATCTCCAATGTGTTGTAGTTGTCATGCGGCAAATTGACCGTCCCGTCAAACTGCAACATACTGCGGTAGTATCCGGCAACCGGACCGCAACCGCATCGGTGTGGACGCATTCATTTAAAACAATATGTTGTTGTCTTCCCGGTCAACCGGTCCCGTTAAACCAGTCCCGCTAAAACGCATAGTGTGGCCCGGACCTTAGACGTGCGTACTTCAAAACTGCATTGAAAATTAATGATAACAGATAACGAATTGTAACAAGAACTGCCATGCTACCTAAGGATGTACTTTTGTTTTGCCATGCATTTATTTTTCGTAGCTACCTTGGAACCTCTGAACCAATTAGAAGGCTTGTTGATTTCACATTAAGCTTGCCTTACAAATTAATTATTCAAAATCAATCATAATTGAAATATAATAAGCTTGTGTAAAATCCTTCGCTCTATGAATATTATAAATAATTTTGATTTCCTCGTTGGTCTAACGACGATTTTATGTTCAATAAATAATAGTTTTAAATTCTCGTATAAAATATTTATGTTAAAATTTGAAATCGATTTTAAATTATAAGTTCACTTCCTGCAATTTTAACGAACTTATAATGCTTTTAAAATTGTTTTTATAGCAGTACAAATATCATTATTCAAGGAATAGCATATAAGTTAAAAAAATGTTTTTTGTCTAACAATATAATTGTAATTTTTATTATCTTATATTTTATTACTACCCCTCCTTTCAATGCAATTTTAAAGAATATATTGATGACTGAATTTATGTACATGATTGTATTCTCTTACAAAATGATTTAAATTTAATAGTTTAAAAACTCGTTACATAATATACTGTAATAAGACGAGGGTAAGCGCAATAACAGATAAATAACTTTTTGTAAACTTTTCTACATTTTAGTTTCAATAACCATATTTTAACTATGTTTATCTATTTAAGTCAAAATTCAGTTTAGAAATTCTTATAGCATTATGATAGCCACGACGTTTATTTGTTGATAATTAAGTCTGGAAATTATTATGTATACGTGCGTGACTTTGAACGCCCTGGTCTATGCACCACATACCCCTAAGATAATCCTGTCCTGGAGATAGCGTTTTGTTTTTAAAGATAGTCGGGTTACTACTCTTATGGAGTTAACATGTGAAGAGTCGAAATTAGTTTGTCGCGTCGGGCAGACGTGTTTTCTTTTGGACATGTAGTGTCTTCTAGTTTTGGGGCGACGCCTGCCCGCTGGGTTACGGAATGTAACTTATTAGTAATGGCATAGTTATGTTAGGATTAGTTTAATTGTAAATAAAATTAGTTAGTTATTAAATCACCAAGTTGTGCCCATGTCCGTAGTGTTCATCAGTAAAAGTGAAGTGACTGTGTGTTCTTCCATCTCACGGACTCATTCTCACGAAGTTGTGGACGCCACCCATCCGAGGCGTCCACCAGTAGGAGTATCATCAGCCAAGGAGGCCCCCCTCGTGTTACAATACTAATAAAATGGCGGAGGATCCCATTACATAATTTAATCGAAAATATTTTCAAATTAATCCAACGATGAAGGGTATCATGATCTACTTTTGCAAAACAATATAACTAAGTATTAAAACAGCTTCAATGTAAAAACGCATAAAATATAAAATTCTATTCTTACACCGGCTGTTGTAATGAAAGCAGAATGATTAACGGATTATTTATTGACTCACTGTAGATAAAAATAAAACAATATGCATGTGTATTATTCAAATTAGATAAAAAACTACTATTATTTGTTTGCATTACCGTGTTTTCATTTCCATTAGGTATTTACATGAAATGTAATGTAGTTCATATGCTGTTTGTATCTCTATAAATAGGTTTATATTTTAGGCGAAGATTAACACATTTCCAGTGAGTAAAGGGAATCTCCTGACCTTTTCAATCCAGTGGCGTATTCAGAAATTCTGTTTACAGGGGGCAAGTTTCTTGAATCAGACAAAATCTTAAATACAATTTAGTAGGAGCATATTAATCTAATCATGGAAGCATTTACGACTGAAATAATATTTAAATACTTATATTATTTTTTATACAAGTAGCAAAACTACATTGGCACTTTTTACCTCCCGCTACCCTTGGTAAGGGAGGTATAGGGATCGTGCTAAAAATTGCATATCGAGATTTTGGTAAATGAGCACGTTTTAAGGTCCCTAGAATCCAATTTTAACATTTTCACGATGATGTCTGTGTGTATGTGTAGATCCTCCGCTCTAACTCAAATACTATCTTTCAGAAAATTTTGAAACCTTGTATTTTGGACTTTTTCTGTAAGTCTAAGCCCATTAGATTTTGGTGTAAATCGGATAACCGGAAATGGCACTTTACTTATAAAATTTAAATCCAACGAACTACTAACAGCTACTTTCAAATTGCCGCCAACGCAACATGACAGTCTCATCCCAATTGTGGATTGGCTACGGAGTAAGGGTCACGTGTGTGCCAGTAATATATATTTTTCTTAAATATATGTACTTAATATTTGCACGAACGTAATTCAAATATTAAACTTTGCTTAAATCGACAATATTGCATTGAAATGAAATATCAATGAATTATAATATATTGCCGCAAAAAAATCGACTTGCATATTTTTGTTTAAGCCAAGCTTAAAATTTAAACCTTAAGCAACCGGGCATAAAGAAAAATTTTGAATATCCCTTTGTATAAATTGTTTTACTTGGTCTGACAATCTCGTAAGTAAAAAGCAAATGTTTTAATCAAACATCAAATATTCTTTAGAAGTTCCGTAGACTCGACCATGCTTATTTAAATTTTGGAGGGGACAATGGGCTACTTGCGTGGTACTGAAAATCCGATATATGTCACAATATATCTAAAGTTGTTGAAAAGGTCTGTAAAAATATATATTATATTTAAAAGAAATTATATGGTTTTTAGTAAATTAAGAAAATACATTCTTTGTGACGTCATTATTTTGAAGTGGAGAAAGGAAAACATAGTTAAGAATATAACCTGTAGATGGCGTGCGAGTGCAAGTTTTAATTTGAATTTAACATTAGTTCAATTTTCTCTCACTGTTTCTCTTGTTTATTATTTGCAATTTGCGTTGTTTCCATTACTTTTATTACATATTTCGATTTGTTAGGCAAGATTTTGAAGGATTTTAATTTAGCTTACACTCGTACAAGATTAAAATGACAAACTAAAATATTAACTTTCAAACTATTGTTGAAAAGTCAAACAGGTGATCTGTCATATTTCAATGTCGTTGCTATGGGGCGTACCGATGCTATGGCTTGACGGCCATTCATTGGTGCGGCGTAATTCTACGTCATACATGGCGGTAATTTAAATATTCAAATATCATTATTTTTTCTGGCCAATTAACGAAAATTTTGTCAAAAGAAAAAATATGGGTAGCAAGTTTTTATCGGCTCTTCAAAAATATTAAATAAAAAAACTGGCACGCAAGTAAACCATTGCTCCCCTATGGCGGCGCCACTGTTTCAATCGGCGTAGATTTGCGCACGGATTAAATTAAGAATTAATGCTACCAGGTCACGAATTATTCGGGTTATTTTCTGACAGAACAAATTTCCAATGAATGAACTACTCGTACAGTTCAAATTTAGAACACTGTGTTTAATTTGTTTGCTCTGTACTTACATTTTATTGCTCTAGTATAATTTCGTTTCATTCGCTCGAAATACGCTGCTTTAATCTTATTCATTTTTATTTCTTTCTGCTTGTCATATTTATTTTATAGTCCTTTTTTAATTTAATTCGACAAGTCAGCCTTCTATATCAATGTAAACTACAATGTAAGCTGACATTGTAAGTAATATTGCTATTGGCTTGTACTGAAGATTACAGCGCATTGGTGGCAAGTTTTGATCTACAGATCTAACGAAATTGAGGTGAATTGACAGTATAGCAACACATATCTTATAAGCTTTAACATACATGTTTAATACAAAGCTAGTGACCCTCTTTATCTATACGACGATGTTTAATTCTGACATGAGTCTTTGCTAAGATTCAAAGTTTAATTCATGTACCTTGAAAAATCCTTCTCCTTAATTGTTTTCATTTTGGGGCTCCTACACATTGTTGTAGTACATCGTTATTGTAAGTAACTCCAAAAAAGTTTCAATATAAAATTAAAAGAGAAGGCAAAGTTTTCAGATAAAATAATGATGTGTGGTGCAATTTTCAAACCTCTCCTGACAGTAAGTTATATGTGGTAGAGGTTTATACACAAAATTGTCAGTCGAAGTTCATTGATTTATCAATTTAACAATGTTCCTAAAGTAGTTAGGTGAGACATATTGAAACTTTTTGGGAGTTACAAGAAAGGTGTACAACATTGTGTTAGAGAAGAGATAGAAATAATATTACAGCTGATGAAAACTTTAAATATTCCCGCGATCAAGAACGAGTAATATCATCGTCTCTGTATAAGCTGAAATTTTATAATAGCATTTTATATTGTGTTATCTTTTTTACCTTCCGTCACCTTTAGATAAGGAAGGTATTGTCTTTGGTCAAAATGAGGAATAAGCACGTTTTAGGATCCCTAGAATACGGTTTTACCATTTTTACGATAATGTATATATATATATATATATATATATATATATATATATATATATATATATATATATATATATATATATATATATATGTGTGTGTGTGTGTGTGTGTGTGTGTGTGTGTGTATGTGTGTGTGTGTGTGTGTGTGTGTGTGTGTGTGTGTGTGTGTGTGTGTGTGCGTGCGTGTGTGTGTGTGCGTGCGTGCGTGCGTGCGTGCGTGTGTGCGTGTGTGTGTGTGTGTGTGACAAAATTTGCGCCTGCGATAACTCTAATAATACAATTTCAAAAATTAAAATTCTTTCATATTCTTCTTCGTTACATCCATATGAAGAGCTGATTAGATTATAATTGGTCAACCGGAAGTACCCACATTTCAAGATTTTAACAGTTTGTCTTGAACGATGCTAAATATCATTTTTTCACATTTAATGTTAGTATAAATATTAAAGAATATTTTATTCTCTATACGATTTGTATGCATTTTATACTTCATATTAAATGGATATAGAGTTAAAAAATTATAAAGAAATTATATATTAAATATTAGTCAGCTATGCTATAACTCTGGAAGCAGCTGCTATATTAAGAAAATTCTGATTGAAAGGTGTCAGTGTCAAGTGCAATTGACAGTATGTTTGTATTATATTTTTACAGGGCATATAGGATCTTTTGCTAGAAACTTTCTGTATGGAATTTGTATAAAATACATACAACTGCCTTAAGGAAATGTACAAGGAATAGAATCTTTTGCAAGGGACTTTCTGGATGACATTTATACACAATAAATAATGTGCTGGCCACATCAAATTTTTTATCTCCGTAGAAGATGCATTCTCTTCGTCTTAGTTTATGCCGGGCGATGCATCAGGCCTATGATATCCAAATTTGACTATTTATATTATTTTAATAACAAGTGATCAGAAGATTCACTCCATGTGGTCCGGATGCGGTATTTCGCTACCGAAAATCATTTCAGTTTGTATAAGGAGTGAGAAAAAATTGTTGTATTGTATTATATTTTTATTGTTAACGTAAACGAATAATAATTATTTATTTATATTCAAGTCATATACAGTATGTAATTTATAAAAAAACTGTAGATTTGGACAGGCTTGTTATATTGTATTTTTATTGTTTTACAGTGCCTATACATGATTTAAATGCATTACTTGTATAATTTAAAAATATTCCTTTCGTATTAATTTACATATACGCCTGAAATAATTAGCTATAATCAGTAATAAAATAGTGATAAAATGATTCACATGTATATAAATAGCGCAATTCTGCAATTTACACATAAATGCACAATTTCTTTATATACATACGATTACTAACAGCACGATGACAAATCAAAGTATGTGCTAGTAGATATCAAATAACTAGCATCTAATAATAAACATATGGGACTAATATAGCACAATATTCTTATAGACCAGAACCGCTCCAGTTACCGACGTCAAGCAAGGTCAAGATTCAAACCACTAGACCACAGCCGTTAGTCAAATATTTAGCAATGAGCAGCAGATTACAAGATTATTTACTTTCCGGTATAGTCAATGGACCTTTCCAATTTAAAGAGATAGAAGATATGCGCAATCGGGATCTGCGCATAGTAAGAACAACTGAGATCTATGACGTTTGATTCTAAAACATTTAGACGTAAAATGTGAGAATATCTCGGATAACTTTAAAAAATCTTATCGAAATAAGTTACAAAAGCTTTTATTGAAGGTAAAATGTCTAACGATGCAAATTTTCACTTAGAATACAGGTATTTTAATGACTGCAATATTTTTGACGTTTCGTTTGACAGCCCAACTGGCAGTTGTTCGCGCCGTTTTCTTACTATTTGCAGCGATAGAAAGAGATAGCCCTTAAATTGGAAAGGTCCATTGTTAAAATTATGAAAAACAATGGTGGAACCATGCTATATTGTAATTGATATTGACTTGATATTTAAACGACCAAATCATAGGCAAGTTAATAGGCTACTTGCGTGGTACTGAAAATCTGATATATATCACTAAATACCTAAAGTAAAGTTGAAAACGTATGTAAAAATATAAATTTTATTTTTAAAAATGATTTTTTTTTAATAAATTAAGAAAGAAGATTTTCTTTGACGTCATTATTTTGAACTGGAGAAAGGGATGCATATTTAAGAATGTAACCTGTAGATGGCGAGCGAGTGCGAATTTTAATTTGATTTTGACATTAGTTAGGAAGAATGTTGTTAAGAGGAATGAGCCAGTTGAGATGGTTTGGTCATGTGGAGAGAATGAAGAGTGAACGGCTTGTAAAGCGTATATATCTTGGTGAAATTGAGGGTGTTCGTTTGCGTGGCCGTCCAGTTTGTAAGTGGATGGATGTGATTGATAAGGTACTAAAAGAGAGAAAGTTTCCGAGTGGGAAGAGAAGAAGAGCGTGTATGAATGCGATTATGAATGTGGCCGAGGCGAAAGAAGTGTGCTTAGACAGGAATGTGTGGCAAAGGATGATTGTTTCGTAACTATTATTGTGGTCCGGTTGCGGTATTTCGCTACCGAAAATCGGTCACTTTAATATGTTAAGAGTGAGGAATATATGTTGTACCTATGATGTCAGGTTAGTAAGTTGTTGAAAGAGAGAGTGATTATTTTTTGGTTGATGTTATTTTTATTCTTTCGGGTTTGTGCTAACCCACTAAGTGGGAAATGCGTGATTTTATGTATGTATGTATGTCTCTCTTCTTTATTATTTACAATTTGTGTGGTTTCTGTTACTTTTATTACGTATTTCGATTTGTTAAGTAGGATTTTGAAGGATTTTAACTTACCTTATACTCGTACAAGATTAAAATGACAAACGAAAATATTAACCTCCAAACTATTATTCAAACGTCAAACAGATGATCTGTCATGTTTAAATTATCCGCACATGCCGTTGCTATTGGACGTACCGATATTAATGCTTTACGGCCATTCATTGGTTCGGCGTAATTCTACGTCATACATAGCGGTAATTTAAATATTAAAATTTCATTAATTTTTTCTAGCCAATTAATGAAAATTTTGCCAAAAGAAAAATATAGGTAGCAAGTTTTTATCGTCTCTTCAAAAATATTAAATAAAAAATGGCACGCAAGTAGCCCATTGTAAGATTTTGTTGTAAGTAACGACCAATAATTTTTCAAGTTTGAGTATTATTTTAAAATATACATGATTTCTGATAGTTTTGTTTCTTTCATTTCATTTTAAAGGTTAAAATTTAATTACTTAAATATTACTATATACAATTAAACTTTCACTCACTATTTCCATTTTTCCTTGATCTTTTGTTGAATATATTTGTCTTGTTACATAGATACGAGTAAGATATAATATTTTTAAAGATATCGTTCCATGTTTTCCGAGTCCAAAAATTTATACTAGGTCGTTCCATGGCGCTCAACGTGTTAAGGGAATTATTTTAGAACTAATGTTTAATTTTCGAAAAATACTAGTATAGATAAATTACAAAAAAATATATTATATTATTTTCACTTACAGTCAGCCGAGAACGTAGAAGAACGAAGCGTACCTGTAAAAAATCAAATCTTTAGACATTTTAGATAAAATTAATTAAATACATACTTATAATATTCTTAAATTTAATATCATTATATGAAACACTCACAGTAAATGGCATTTTTATGACGTATGCAGAATTAGTGTAATATAGATGTACAGAATTAACAGAAAAAAATCTGATGTGGCCAGCATATTACCTTCCGTCAGTTCTATGTATTTTGTACAAATTTTATACAGAAAGTTCCTTGCTAAAGATTATATTTCTTGTACTTTACCTTCCGACAGTTGCATGTATTTTATGCAAATTCCATACAGAAAATTTATAGCAAAAGATCCTATATTTCCAGTAAAATTATACGACAAGCACACTATGTCAATTTCACTTGACACTGACATCTTTCAATCAAAATTTTCTTAATATAGTATCTGTTTCCATAGCTATGGCTACTTTATGAAATTTAATTTCTTTATATTTTTTTAACTGTATATCCATTTAATATTAAGTATAAAATGTAGTCAAATCGTATAGAGTATAAAATATTCTTTAATATTTATAATAACATTAAACGTGAAAAAATTATATTTAACATAGTTTTTTCAAGAAAAACTGTTAAAATCTTCAAATGAAGGTACTTCCGGTTGTCCAATTCTAACCAAAATCTAATCAGCTCTTCACATGGATGTAACGAAAAGAAATACGAAAGAATTATAATTTTTAGAATTGTAGTATGGAAGTTATCGTAGACGAAAATTTTGTTACATACACACACAGACACACATCCATAAACACACACGCACACACACATACAGAAATCATCGTAAAAATAGTAAAATCGTATTGTAGGGACCCTAAAACGTGCTTATTCATCAAAAACTCACCACCGAATTTTTTGACCAAAGACAATACCTTCCTTACCTAAAGGTGACGGAAGGTAAAAAAGAAGCTCTATAAATTCTATTAAATGTGAAAAGTATATCAAGTTAGTCAACTATACCTTTAAATCATTTGGGTGTTCGAATTATGCGATCTGTATTTAAATTACATTGTTATATGTCATAAAAGTTAACTGTAATAACTTTACGGAAGTAGAAAGGCATTACTAATGCGTATCGAACAAACTTAAAGTAGTTTGTTAAAGTTTAAAACAACAAGTTATTGATTGTAAACTGTAAATTTTGTTTTATGGTAATCATTAAATATTCTAATAAAACACTTTAATTATGAAATTTAGTCGTCAGAGTCTATAAAACAGATATTAAACTGTCATTAAATAAAATTTCATCTTTATAACATACTTCGGTGTAGAGTTAGACCTTCTTCCATCAATTAATCACTCGCATTAATTTCATTTATGGTAAAAACTTAGGTCATTAGTAATTTTTATTAATATTATTTATTTTTTGCCCGTTTAATTTTACTTAGGCCCGATTCTACTACCTCTAGTTAAAGTGACAGTTTATTAACCATTAATTAAGAATGACGTTTAAATTATTTTATGTCTCACTATAGTATTTTATGTACCAAGGGTGTTACAATGATGATAATGCCAGGAGGGCGACGTGGATCTAGCCCGAGGGATAGATGTCGTCCGATGGGCATTATCATCTAGTAACGCTTGTGGTGCATACCATATTTTATTTCTCACTAAAATATGTGAAATAAGTTTTCATTTATAATAAGTTTGATTACAATAATGCTTAAGCTTTGACGTTGCTAAGGATGTTGTTTAATTGTTTTGTTTATTATCAACATTTATTTATTTTTAAAACATCAATGTTCTATATCGTTGGAGATGATGGAATGGGTGAATTTGATGTTTCGGAAGGTATTTTATCGAAACGGTGTAAAGAAATTATTTCGAATGCTTCTGCATAGGTACTTTGAGGAAGAGAAACGCATAAATGTTCCCCTAATAGACCTTTTCAATTTAAAGAGATAGAAGATATGCGCAATGGGAATCTGCGCATAGTAAGAACAACTGAGATCTATGGCGTTTGTTTTTAAAAAATTTAGACGTGAGAATATCTCAGATAACTTTAAAAAATCTTATCGAAATAAGTTACAAAAGCTTTAATTGAAGTTAAAATATCTAACGATGCAAATTTTCACAGAGAATACAGGTATTTTAATGACTGCAATATATTTGACGTCTCGTTTGACAGCCCAACTGGCAGTTGTTCGCGCCATTTTCTTACTATTTGCAGCGATAGAAAGAGATAGCCGTTAAATTGAAAAGGTCCATTATGCCACTCGCATCTGTAGAAGATGTAAATATTATTTTAAGGTTCGTTTTCACATGACAGATCTCAGTTCTTTATTTTTTACGCACTTATTTCTGAATATTATTACATTTTAGAAACTTTGTACTGCTTTGGATGTGTCACATGTGACGGTAAATAATATCAAAAATGAATTAAAACGTGGATAAATATATAATAAAAATGCGAAACGTTACAGTCTGCAATTCGATGTAGGTACTTACTAGTTATATGTACGGTGAAAGTAAATTGCTTTTTAAGGCCCTTTACATAATCAATTTTAAGTATTATAATTATATTAAAAATGATTTCTGTGTTGTGTTTTCAAAGCTGTTTCCTATTATATTAATTGTTGTAATCAATTAATGTATTAATTGTTGTAATCAATCCTTATTATTATTGTACTGAATAATAATTAAAAAGAATAATTTTCATTATATACCGTTCATATTATTTCTAATTTAAAGTCCACAAAGGATGATCGGATTATAATGAGGGCATAATGAACTATTATGCCCTCATATAATGCCCCGGTTGTTATAGATATGTTTATATACAATATACAACGTATCCTAGCAATAAACAGTCCATAATACTTTAGTGAGATATAAAGGTATTTTTCGAAGAAAAACTATTTTGAGCGTCTAGTAAAGTGCCATTTCCAGTTATCCGATTTTCACCAAAATCTAATGGGCTTTTTCCATTACAGAAAAAGTTCAAAATACAAGGTTTCAAAATTTTCTGAATGATAGTATTTGAGATAGGCGGGGGTTTCACTGGTAAAGTTGTGTCGTGTAGTGTAGTATCGAATCATGTCGTGTCATTTAAAATCTGAAGGTTCGGTCGAGTTCCATATATCATTTGGTGTCGAATATATCCATATACATTAATCTAAATTAATTTCACTCGTGCTCCGCTCTTTTTCAATAACCTTTGTTGTTTTTATTTTCACGACTACTTCTGTTTGTCAGTGTCAAATCAAATAAAATTTGAATGACATCAACTAAATTAAGAGGTTATGTACATTTACGCATGCGTCAAGGCATCGAGTGGAATCGAGCATCGAGTAAAAATCAAACCAACTTGAAAATCAAACAAGTCGACATCACTCGATAGAAAACGATGGCCCAATGTGACACACGCTATTAGAATACACGTGTTTAAAATATACACGACAGTAAACGATTGATAGTACTCGGTCAGTGAGACCGCCGCCTTAGAGTGGAGGATCCATACACACATATACATGCACATACACACATACATACAGACATTATCGTGCAAATGTTAAAATTGGATTCTAGGGACCTTAAAAAGTGGGCATTTACGATAATCTCGATATGATTTTTAGAACGATCCCTATACCTCCCTTATCAAGGGTAGCGGGAGGTAGGAATTTCAGGTAATAGAGTTTTGATACTTGTGAACAGGATAAGCAAGATGGTAAAGTCGGGTGTCGCTGCTTTTTCGAAAAAAAAATTCAAAATTGCAAATAATATAACCTCTCCTAAATTATTTGTTTGTGTCTACCATTTAATTATTATGTTTGACTATATAGATATTATAAAAACATATGCCAGATAACTATAACGCTGCGTTCTATTTTAAAAAATAGCTATTTTTTTAAATGAGCAGTTATTAATAAAAGAACGTTTTAAATTTTAAGAAAATACTACCAAACATTGTATTTATTTTGTCTACAAATAATTTCCACGAAATTCCATTCCAATTCATAAATTTGTACCCCATCCCGTCCGTTACATCATGCAGTCTCCCTGCCCCTTACGCCCCTGCGTCTCTTTGGGATGTTGCATGTTGTGGCCATTGAGTGTTGTGAATGTGTCCGTGCAACGTGGCCGTTGCCGCGTGGTACGTTACGCTGCGCGTCGCGGCGCATGCACGCCGGAGCGTCTGGACGGAGCCAGCGGCATCGATCCCAGACGCCCGGAGACGCCGGTCGAGGATACACACGTCCACACGAGAAACGAACGAAGGATACATCAAGAGGATGATATACAGATATTGAAATAATTAATAATCGGGAAGTGGCAGGGGGGTCCTTCATCATAAAATAATAAATTAGAGCATAGGTCATTTGTATTAAACTAGATCTTAAAACTCTATGATAAGCCGATGTTACATTAGTCAACTTTGGTTAATCGAAACTAGCAACATTAGTTTCTTTACCGGTTTCAGGATATTATTCCATTGTTTACATGTACAAAAGAAGGCTGGTAACTAAGTAATAACTGTATCTGTATGGTAATATTATTACCATACTGACTTGTCAACAACGGTCTACAAAATGAAAATAAAATCGAATGAAAATATAATGCTCTTCATTAATACATACAGATAACGTTAGCCTATCGTTCTAAATATGGTCTACTTTATTCTAAAGTAATAAACATGTGAAACAAAGCACATAATTTGCATATTTGTCATATTGACATATGTCAAAATAATTGTTCTGTTAACCATAGCAATCTGAAAGTAACATTAATGAGAGAATTTCAAGAAATGGTATTTATCAATAATGTCTTAATTTTCTAAAACCGATAAACTATTGAACAAACCACGGATGTTATGAATCATAACAAGCCTTAGATGTCTTAAAATCCTCGCTCTACGAGCTCGGATTTCCAACCGACATCTTCGGCAGTTATAATATACATAACATTCCTAGGTATGTTAATAGCTATTACCGGTTTCAGGATATTATTCCATTGTTTACAAGTACAATAGTAGGCTGGTAACTAAGTAATAACTGTATCTGTATAGTAATATTATTACCATACTGACTTGTCAACAGTCTACAAAATGAAAATAAAATCAAATGAAATTATAATGCTCTTCATTAATACATACAGATAACGTTAGTGTATCGATCTAAATACGGTTTACTTTATTCTAAAATAATAAACATGAGGAATAAAGCACATAATTTGAATATTTGTCATATTGACATATGTCAAAAAAAATGTTCTGTTAACCATAGCATTCTAAAAGTAGCATTAACGAAAGATTTTCAAAACATAATATTTATTAATATAGTATTCATTTTCTGAAACCGATAAACTATTGAACAAACCACGGATGTTATGAATCATAACAAGCTTTAGATGTCTTAAAATCCTCACTCTACGAGCTCGGATTTCAAACCGACATCTGCGGCAGATATGATATACATAACATACCTAGGTATGTTAATAGCTATTACAGTTACAAATAGTTATTTACGTTATAATTCTGCGAAGTAGCTAAGTTATTATAGTCCAGCCAATAGAAGTTTTTACCAGTGGCGTAACTAAGAGTTCGGGGGCCCACCCGCAAAAAGTTTTTGGGGCCCGTTTTAGTTGTAGCGTTTATCATGAGGAACTATATACCACAAGAATTTGTGAAAATTGTGACTAGGCTCACTTTCATCTGAGTTGATATGTTAAGAAGCAAAATAACCAATATTGGAGGCCTGAAAATCCAAGATTAGGCACTTTTACATCCCACCAAAGTCACTGTATGTTCTGGCATTTACTATGAATATGTGATTGACCCGTATTTTTTTTTAATGAAATTGGTGGCACAGTCCACTGGTGAAACTTACAGGGAATTGATTCATACATTTTTGGTATCCCAAATGAAAGATCTTGGATGCGACAAAATATGGTATTAGCAAGATCCTCTTATCGTTATTTAATTCCACGTTTTGGTAATACACACTGGCCGCCAGGTGTCTTGATTTGACAGCCCCAAATTTCTTTTTATGGGGTTATTTTAAAGGAAAACTCTGGATCAGTTGCAGGAAAATATTTGCCAAGAAATCGAAATTCTACCGGCCGAAATGTGATGGAAAACAAAGAGCTTGATTTGACATAGCGGATAAGGGGCCCCTTAACCAATATTATTTTTGGAAATTGATTTTCAAAAAATAAACGACTAATACCCGGTTTTATAAACATCGAATGAACTGTTGAGTTATTACTTTGAAAGTAAATTTAATCGACGAGTAATTAAAATTTCTGTTTTATAAAACAAGTTGTAGAGTAAAATAGTTACTTGCAGAGTGAATATTTTATCCTGGTGATTTACCGACAGAGACATGACATCATAATTTAATATTTTCTATAATTATATACATTTAATATTGTTTTTTACTATATTAAGAACCTACAGGCCAGAGTAGTAATAATTTTTTTTTAATAAATTTGTAAATACCATTTTCACTGGAGACAAGGAAAAGAACCTCCATGAAGAGTGTGTGAATACCGTAGTACACTCAGGCTACGGTTTCTTATACCGGCTAATCTTTCCACTACTAGAGCGAAAGAGAGATTGATAAAACCAGTATAAAACATTACTAGACGGTATCCCCTAAAACCACTACTGACGATAATGTTAATTTCCAACTGAAGAGGATCTATTCCAAGCAATGTGCCGCAGAATGTCTTAATAATATTGTATTCTGTATGTTCCTGACACGAAATAAATCCATAAGTCAAAATAGAAAATAAAGTATGTCATAAAGTGCCAGGTGTCAACTAACATGGAAAAAAGAGAGAACGGGAAAAAAATTACATAGAAATAGACAAAGCAAATATATTGGATATAAATAAATAAATGTAAAACAATGCAAGAGATGAAATTTATAATGAATTTAATTTAATTAATGTTGATGTGTCAAATTTATTTTAGAGAATAAAATTTACTTCCTCGAAAATCGGTGGAGTAATTTATTTTGTAGATTTACTTAGCTAGCATTTTTATTCTTGCTTTATAAAACGAAAATCTCTGGAATAAATTATTTTACTTTAAGAGTAAATTTTACTTTGCTAGTAATTTACTTATCCATCTTTTATAAAACTGGGCATAAATAAATTTGTATGTTGCTACAAAAAATGATTAAATTCAAAATTTCGCAGTAGTAACAAAATTATAAATCATGTAAATTGGGGCCTCTCTAGAGCCGGGGGCCCGCCCGCAATGCGGGCCCTGCGGGCCTGTTAGTTACGCCACTGGTTTTTACCCTGCAAAAGGTGGTGTAGAAACGATTTTTACATATGTTGTTTAGGTCGGGGTGGAGATGAAAAGTTTTTGACCTTGGGGAGGCTCGGCGAGAGACGCCATCTTGGATCAAAGGTGCAAAAAATAAGTTTTTTTTTTGAGTTTTTGGCTATTTTCTCAAAAACAGTAGCCCATATCAAAATTTTACAAGAATACAAAAATTAAAGCCCGTAAATTTTTGTGCAAAAAAGGGCTTTTACAGGTTTTACTTAAGATGAACTCTTAAAGAGTTATGTTCAAAATAGTTAAACAGAAAAATAATTTAAGGAGAAAAAAATATATTACTCAAAAAATAAACAATATTAGGTATTTAATACTTAGTTTAATAGATTTTACTATTTACAACAGTTTACAGTCATTATCGATGATTTGTAAAATTTTTTTTCAACGTTTTTCTGCGAATTCATACACCACTCTGACCCGGTTAAAGATATGATGTCGCGGTTGAAAATTTAATTTAAAGTGAAAGAGTTTAGCAGTTTCTGAAAAAAAATCGAATCAGGATGATCCAGAATACGGGAGATAAATAAAAGTCTGACAAGACTAATTAAGAGCCAATCTTATAATTTTCGTTAAAAAACTTCAAGACAAGTAAACAATAGGTATTAAATCAGATTATTGACAGCAATGATAAATTTGTCATTTGACAGTTCATTTCGTTTCAGCTTTGTTCTTTAACTGTTAAAATTTTGAATTGAGATTGTAAGATTGGCTCTAAATTGTATTACCAAGTGACTTCGATAAATATGTATAAAGTTTTGTAAAATCAGCATATTATGAAGTTTGTAGTACATGAATGAGTTTCAATTCTCCACAAGTATAAATACTTTAGTTTTTTTAAATCTCCGTTATCGCAACAATAATGTTAATGTATAACTTGGACGGAGAATTCTAATCGCGATAAGATGAATTAATTTTGAAATGTATACAGAATTGGCGCCAAAAGTATAATAGGTAGGTATAAAGGAATGTCGTACAACAGAAATAACACCATACCGTAACGATATAAGTTTACCAATAAAACTTGTAGGCAATTAAGACAATAAAATTTTATTAGATTGCATTGTACTTTCTTCAAGTAGGTAATCATAATCTTACCTAACCGCAGCGAACACCCAATTATTTTTAAGGTACGGTTTCACTTGCGCTGCCAGCGGCCGCGGTTGAAATTGTAGTCAGCAGCTATGGTTTGACCGTACTGCCAGAGTGTTCGTTGAAAGCGGTTAGCCATCGTCAATTGCAATTTAAACCAGTGAAAATTAAAATAAACAAATAAATATATCAACACGGCATAATGGGTGATATGAATAAAATTGAGTACATACTTTATACTCCAAAAATGCAAGCAGATACTTCGTATACATATTTTTACCGTGCGGGCATTTACCAGGCGTCACCTCACGGGCACTCATTGCTGGTGCTGAGTGCACCACAGGGTTCAATTTTGTGCCATTTAAAATTCGAAATATTCGGCATCAGTCGGGATCGAACCCGGTTCCCCAGATTCGCGACAAGACACTCGCAGGCACGCGGCCACGAGACCCGAAAATTGATTCTGATATAACTCTTTGCTCGAGGAAGAAAAGAAGGATAACATTTTAGAAAATATTGTAAGAAGAGCAGTGCTGTCTGATTTGTTCCAAACCAGAGAAGTGAAGGATTTTTGTTCTAAGTTAATAAATAGTCGACTAAAAACGAATGACTTAAAATTTAGTCAATTTTTACCTCTCGCTACCCTTGGTAAGAGAGGTATAGGGATCGTGCTAAAAATCACATATCGAGATTTTAGTAAATGAACACGTTTTAAGGTTCCTAGAATCCAATTTTCACGATGATGTCTGTGTGTATGTATGTGTGGATTATCCACTTTCTCAAATACTATCATTCAGAAAATTTTGAAACCTTGTATTTCGACCTTTTTCTATTATGGAAAGAGCCAATCAGATTTTGGTGTAAATCAGATAACTAATTTGTTGAAAGGCCTTTAGGTTCCAAGTTCTTTATTTATATAAACATTTAAATTTTAAATTTAAATTTATTTATATAAACATTAAAAATCAGATAACAGTAAATGGCACTTTACTTGAAACTCAAAATAGTTTTTATTCGAAAAATACCTTTAAAAGTTATTAAGTTATTCGACAGATAGCTATTTGTTTCTGTAAAAAGTATGAAAAGACGCAATGGAATTATTCGTTGCATAAATATATAGACTATATTTATTTAGCGAAAGTGAAAATAACGGGCCTAAATCAAGTAACAACAATGCACAGTGCAGACAACATATATAATATAGAAAAACAAAACCAAACACAAAGATGTGTTTGTAAATAAATAAAGTCTAATACGGAAATAGAAATTTCGTAGTACTGTCATGTCTACAATGATACATTACCGGAGTTGTGTAGTAGGAGTAAGAAATTACTCATCCTTAAAGATATTTGTAAGTTAGACTGTACACAGATTATCAAATTTGTCAACAACTGTTTATAAGTCGTAGCCACAATAAATAAAAGATTTAAAAGATGTTGAACTTCCACCAAATGCAGGCGCGTCGCAAGAGTGAAGTTCGTACCCATTTTAAATTAAATAATTTATAGATTTGATATACGAAAAAATTAAATATACATATTCATTATCCCATAACCTGTTTTATTCAAAAACAGACAATTCCTACAAAACCAAGTGTGTAATATCATTTTATATATCACCGTGGGATAAGTTATCCCATATCGCATTCATTTTAGTTATGTAATGACCTTGTTAGCCCAACGAGTACGATATGGTATACGGTGATACATAAAATTTTGTACGATATTCGTGGGGTACTACATTATTAACCCAATATGTGACCACCCTAACTCGCCCTGCGGGCTCGAAGGGCAATTCACAATACGTGCGTTAATAATGTATATACTCTCTAAATCTCAAAGTTGATCCTCACGTCATCAATTTCTGATGCAAGAATTACAAAACTTTTATCTAGCATCTTTGTCGTACAAACATTGCATATATGAGACTTTTATTGGCTATCTTATTGTCTTCCGTGTTTAGGAGGGGTATAAGCTATCTCCGTATAACCAACGGCAAAAAATGAAATAGAAACTGTAATGTAACCGCGGTAACGAGTGTCATTTTCAAACATTTGAATATTATTATGGTGATTTTGGTGTCAATAATAATTTGTGCTATTGTGCTTCGTTGTGTGTGGGTAATTTTGTTAATTCTTGTGATTATACATATTATGTGCATTTTGCTATTGCAAAGACGGTGTTTCTAAGATGTCCGGCAATCATTGCAACCTATTGCTTTTGGACAATAAAAAGAGGTATATTTCATCCATTATACTTATATCGTATTTATTCAATTGGTTTATTATTTCTAAATTACTACATATAATTAGTTCGAATTTTGATGAATAACGAAATTGACACAGAATCGGACATACTGTCAGTTTTTACCAGTTTTCACATTACATCATCATTATTCAATAGGTATTAGCGAACAACAAAATTATTGCAAATAAAATAGGTTTGTTCGTTCCGCTATCCTGCGTCTATCGCAAAACGCGGCGGTGAAATTTGCTGTTCTTTTCGATTCGCGATTCACTGTAAAGTCACTAGATTCTGTTCGTTCCGTTTTTCTAGTAACTTGCGGTAAAACGCCGCGGCAGCTGGCGGTGATAATTTTTGCAGTGACTCATGACTCGGTGGTAAAAAAATAATCGGCGGTAATGTTCGCGTCTACATATGAAGTGCCAGTATGACAGTGTTTGACAAATAAATATTAGGAAAAAATTGTTATTTTTCAATAAGTATGCTATGTAATGTTTCAGTTTTAGAAATTGAAATACATTTGTAAAATATATAAATGTCAATGTCATATGAATTACGATTTGTAACAAGGTAAATTTAAATGATAACAATAGTAAACAATTAAAATAATGGAAAATGGAGTAATATATTTTTGCTGCGTATCCTTTATAATTATAATAGTCTGAAGTATCTTCAAAAACAATTTAACGCAAACGGATCGAACAGAAAAATAATTTTTAGTAACTTAAATTATTACCGCGGCGATTGGCAGTGAATCGCAAAACGCAGCGACAATTACCGCCGCGTTTTGCGGTAAAACGCAACATAGCGGAACGAACAAACCTAATATCATAAGTGGTAAATTTTTGCCGGAAAATTTTTCAGATTGTTACGAGAGCCGGTTGCCTAGCAATTTATTGAGTGACATTGACAAAAAAATTACGAGTTGTCAAACGAGTAATTTTTGATCAATGTCACGAAATAAATTGGCAACAGGCTCGAGTAAAGCAATCGGAAAATTTTTCCAGGTTAAAATTTAACCACGAATGGTATTCGGATGACTATTTCCAAAATAAAAATCAGGTAATTATTTATATAATTTTTTTCTTGACAAAAATCTTGTAAATATTTATTGTGTTTAGAGGTATTAGGTTTCAGTTTGCTATTTCAACGTTTTAAATAGATTCATGTCCAAATCGACTCGTTTTTAATAAAAACTGATAACACTGAAAATATACAGACTTTGACAGGTATGTAAACAATATGTTTCTAAAACGTCAAAAAATTTTCGCTTATCAAAACTCACTTACTTGTAAAAATACGACATCTTATTGGCTTAAAGGGTGCGAAAAAACTTTTTTGACGCTGTTTTGTCGAAATGAAATTTGGTAACTAGGTAGAATCCTGAATTTGGATTGGTTTATATATTTATGAGTGAAATAGTCATATTTAATTTCTGTCGCTACAATGCATGGAAAGCTAATTCTGTTTATTGTTTAGATGCAGAATTTTATGGTCTAAAACTTTTATTTGACGCATTTTTGCTTAAAATAATTAGACGAGCAGGAAATTGCAAAAAACTAATTTCCCATGTTAATCTCCTATGTATACCTTTACGATAGACACACGGTATAATTAATTCGAATTTTGATGAATAACGAAATTGACACAGAATCGGACATACTGTCAGTTTTTACCAGTTTTCACATTACATCATAATTATTCAATAAGTATTAGCGAACAACAAAATTATTGCAAATAAAATATTGAAAATATCAAACATGACAAAGTTCTGTCATACTCCACCTTATATCAAACTAAAAAATTAAATCCCTATAATAAAACCATGGTAACAATATGACGTCATCAATTCCCTCCCACCCCTGGCGATTTGAACCATATGTTTAGTATTGATGACGTGGAGATCAATATTAATTAAATTGAAAGTTCAATAATTCAAATTTATTGTAAATATTTTATCAAGTTTTTTATTACTGTAAATCTGACTTTTGAATTTACTCCTCCTAGTTTAAAAACAAGGTATAATAAAGAAGCGAGCAGTAAAAAGAGATTTTATTTTTATTTATAAAGACTTCATTTTGGTTCAGATCACATTTTCTCAGTTCATGTATTTTCTATATTGTATACAGTTGAGTGCCCTTAAAGTTTTCTAGACTGTTCGCTATATATCATTTACCTAGGGTCTGTCAACGAACTGAGTCGCTACATTCCAAATATATGAGATGAAGGCGATGATATATTTATTTTTTTATTGTTATTTTATAACTTAGAGCAATATTTCTTACACTTCCATAAATTGTATCACCCCTACCTTTGAATGTATTCTATACATTCTTTTATGTCTATTTCTTCCAAACGGAAAATGATGAAACATTTAAGTACAATAATTGAATCGCTCACGGTTTTAAATCTTATAATAATATTAATAATAATAATAATTTATTTTCTAAAGACACAAAATGTGTATAGAACACGTCAATAAAATATAATAATACATCATAAAAGTTGTGTTCCTAAAAATACAATTTCAAATTCTTTTTAAAGGTACTTTCGTTGGGCGACCAGATGTCCCAGTTTTCCGGGATTCGTCCCTGTTTTAATGTCCTGGTGTCCTGATGAACATCTTCGGGACACGTAATTGTGTGATGATATTATTACAAAATAAAACTGGTTGCTAGGTTTTAAAAATATTACTAGTGAGTTACAAAATTTGTTTGACTTACTGTAATTTTGACACTTTAGAGTTGACTTTTCACTGTCAACAAATTTAGGTTAGCGAAGGTGTTATCCGAGATCATCATTTATATCGTACAGTGTAACGTGTTGTAGCAGCTGTGTAAAATGTGTTAAACGAAAATAGTGTCATTTGATCTGGCATAACTTGACCGGTCTCATGCGTCCTTGCGATGGCTCTCAATAAGACTTTATGATCCACAAGATTTCTATCCGGAAAACGTTCCGAATAGACTCATGCTGCCTCACTGGCGTTACGTTCACATTCTCCGAAAATTATAATCATTTCTAAGTAATCAGCGGCTGAATACATGGTAAGAATTTGCCTTTTTTATTCACCTTGTCAAATTTAATTTGACACTGACATTTTTCGAAAACTACAGTCGCCCACACATTTTAAAGAAGATTTGATTTGAATAAACCCTAGTAACGTAAAATTACGGCAAACACACGTTAAAGGTGTAGGTCTCTGATTGGTCAATTTTAAGACGTCTTTTCTCGAATATCTTTTAAGTTAGATTTTTTTCTTCGAAATTACACATCCGAGTGCAGTCTCGTGTTTCCTCATTCGCTCTGGGGCGCGAGTTGTGAGACAGCCTACATATATATATATATATATATATAAAAGTATTATTTTTATTTAACTCAACAATCCGTTAAATATATTCTCTCTAAAATGTTCTGTGACCTGGCAATTTATGTTTGTACATGAAAGGGGAAAAACATGCAGCTTCAAAAAAATGTAACCATCAATCATAAGGCATTTGACCTTGAATGAAAGAAAAATTTCGCCTGCGGCGCTTTTTTTCTAGATATCTTGCCTCACCAAAGTTTTAGTACACGAACCGCCACTGGTTCTACAATCCTCTGAAAAATGTCCCGGTTTTGCAATTTATAAATCTGGCCATCCTATACCAGCGTTTCTTAACCTTTTCCGACCCAAATTTATTTATTGTGTGAGTTCCGCGACCCACAAGAAAATTATTGAAAAAAAAAAATAAGAACATACATATGTACAAATATATCACATACCAATTTATAAACAAAGTAATATAAATTTAATGCCATAATAAGATCAACAATTTCAAATAAAACGAAACTTGTTACAATTTGAATGAATGAATGAATACAAATGATACAATTTTAATTTCGTCTTATAGTCAAAATAACCAAAACCATCCAAAAAACAAATATTAGGTACATAGCCATATTGTACCGAAACGTAATAATATTTTATTTATTTATTTCCTAAGATTGGTTTCTCTTTTTTAACCAAAATGAACTCAAGGCCTCGATAGGGTTATTAGAAGTAACAATTCTACATTGTATTGCTAAAACATTTTAGTGAAATTTTATATTATATGTTTTATAGTTACGCGACCAAATTTGGGTCGCGACCCATAGGTTAAGAAACGCTGCCCTATACTGTCGGCATTTTCAGTGCCGGCTCCAGGCGGTAAGCGACGATGCGTTGCATCGGGGCGCCGAATTGATGAAATAAATTACAGTTTAATATTAACAAATATTAAACAAATATATGGCCTAAATAAGTTAACATACTTTTATATAAAAATTCGCGACAACCATCTATTCATTCATATTTTAAATAATTACAAAATAATACCATTTTCATTGAAGCATATTCCACCCCAGTGTTTCTAAAAAACCTCTCAATGATTAAAAATTATGATACGAGCTCTCGTGTTGCCAAAATGCACCAATTATTGTATGTTATACGAGTCAACGCACTTGACAATGCGAATGGAGTGAGACGGATTTGATCCCAGCCAGCGGCTCAGACGACCGGATGAAATCATTTGGCATGTGCCACCCGGCGGCCGGAAGTGCTAATGCATGCCGCATATCATCCCCATAGGATGCGAAGGGGAGGATCATCCGAATTATCATTCATTCATGATGTTTATTTTATTTTATTTGAAAGCGATTGAGACGAGAGATTTTTATGGCTAGCAGACTGGAGGGTGCGTAATAACAGACACAGACTACAGAGTGTTTCAAAATTACTGAAACATTCATATATTGATTATAAGGTCTACACTAATCTCAGCATATTTTATTCACATTAAACTTGAGGATTGGTATAAAATACTTTAATAATTATTTATAATAGAAGGCATTAGTCCTGGCATCGAATTAAGTAAATTATCGATGGTTTTGTGGGTTATTAGATTTGCTTACATTCGTTATAATTTCAAATAATAGGGTACTATACCATAGTCAAATTTTAACTATCTTAAATAACAAAACGAAAATATACATAAATTAATGAGTATTAGTGAAAAAATTTTGTTTCAATATTGATTAGGTCGCAAACTACAAGCGATTAAAGTTGATTACTAATTAGGTATGACGCGGTAGGTCCTAAGAATTTGATTGGTCGCCTGATTTTAAAAACGAGATTCGCGCGTCTGCTGCGGTCACCTTTGAAAGATTATGAACTGTCACGTTGTTGTATAACCTAACAAAGAATTTACAATTTTATGTTTCATGAATTTGTTTAATTATAATATCTAGTACTATTAACAATAATGTATTTATAATTAAATCAATTTGTAATACCTATGTATTAATTAAATTAATAATAATATTAACTAATCAAAACAAACAAACACTAGCGCCATCCGCCGTCATACTTTGTGTCATAATAATGTCAAACTGTTTCAATGTTCTATAATTTATTAAGAAAAAAATGCTTATTATTTATGTTAAATAATAATTTGTTTGTGAATATAACGTATAAGTTTTTATATAAAAATATTTCAGCTATGCAAACATGAGAAAAATCTGTTCTCTCTAACTAACTAACACCATTGGAAGTACCAGCTACGTCACGCAAGAAATTCTTAACTTTAAAAATTCATATCTCGCTTATTACGTAAAATTTTTAAGTCGCGTTTGCACTAAAATTCTTATTTCATCCTGTTCTTACAGAAAAAAAATTAAAGAAAAAATGGTATAGGACCCTATTGCTTAGAATAAATAAAAATCTGGTGTGGCCAACACAATACCTGCCGCCATTTACAGCCCGAATCACAAAAAGATTAAGGTAATCCATATTTTTGGATTAGCAAATTTTACTTTAATTTTGACAGTTTATTTCTTAAAATATAGTCTAATCTAATCCAAGTAACTACCTTTTTTTAAACTCCTCAACAGGATTAAATCCAAATTACAGAGTAGGTTCACATTCACACACATCTTTGCCTTAGTGCGATTCGAAACCAGAGCCCCGAGGGCACTCACAACATGAGGCGTTGCTCTAACCATTGAACCACCGGGGCTATAATAAAATTAAGATTAAATTTTAAATACCAGGATAGAATAGAATTCACTAATCCAAAAATGAGGATTAGATTAAACATTTTTGTGAATCGTTAATTTTTATTAATCTAGATACATACCTACATGTTTACTTATGCTGGAAACTGTATTGAGTTCATTTTCTATTGTTCTATTTACTTTTTTCTTTTTAAAACATTACTAATATTATTTGGAAATGGCTAGTTCTTTGATACTATATACTATCATTCAGAAAATTTTGAAACCTTGTGTTTCGAACTTTTTCTGTATGGAAAGAGCTCCTTAGATTTTGGTGAAAATCGGAAATGGCACTTTATTAGAACCTCAAAATAATTTTTCTTCGAAGAATAATGTTATTATAAAAATTTTATAGATAAATTTATAAAATTATCTATAATTTAAATCCCAGAGCCTCCGCTTTAAACATACAAAATGCAGTTATTCAAATGTATGTAACTGACAGGTAAATGTCCGTATCAAAGAACTAATCATTTCAAAATAATATTAGTAACGTTTTAGAAAGAAAAAAGTAAATAGAACAATAGAAAAGGAATTCAATACAGTTTCCAGCATAAGTAAATATGTAGGTATGTATGTATTTAGATTAATAAAAATTAACGATTCACAAAAATGTTTAAACTAATCCTCATTTTTGGATTAGTAAATTCTATTCTACTCCGGTATTTAAAATTTAATATTCATTTTATTATAGCTCCGGTGGCTCAATGGTTAAAGCAACGCCTCATTATCATGAGTGCCCTCGGGGCTCTAGGGTTCGAATCTCACTATGGCATGGATGTGTGAATGTGAACCCACTCTGTAATTGGGATTTAAACTTTTGAAGGGTTTAAAAAAGGTACTTGGATTAGATTAGACTATATTTTAAAAAATAAACTGTCAAGAATAAAGTTTAACTGAATCTTTTTTGTGACTCGGGCTGTAAATGGCGGGAGGTATTGTGTTGGCCACACCAATTTTTTTAATTTTAAGCGTCGATCGTTCAATAAGTATTATAAACATCACGAACGTTAAGGAATTACCGATCTCACACAAAATTGGGGATTATATTCGATCAGTAAACTGTTCTTATCGTCCTTAATACTTAATATACTATTATTTTCAATTACAGTGCAGTAAAGAAAAAATAGGTCATTTACCTTTATACCAAATGACTCTTATTTCTATTCGGCAATCCTGGTCTTATCCGTGGCAGAGATACATTGGTAAAGTTCACATGAAACAGTCCATACACTTCACTAGCACTACACTTGTTTTTAAATACTTTAAGGAATATATTTTTAATATTTGAGGCGATTTTCAAGCATACAAAATGTTTTACATTTGTTTTTGTCACGTGGTAAACAAGGTTCCAACAAGCGTCGCGTACAGCACTATGCTATTAATTGTTTATGCTTGTCGCTTACTGTCTACAAAAATTTTAGACATCTATTGGTAAAAAATATTGATACGTGGTCTTTCAAGGATATAAGGAAATTACATTTCAAGTAAATTGCAAAAATTCTTAAACAATTATTAAATTCAATGACATATTTAAAATAAATGATTTAAAATATATTATTGTTTTAATATAAAATAAAATATATTGGTAGGATATTTTCTTGGATTCAAAGCTTCAATTGGTTTTTTTTATTTAATCCTTCATTATTAAGATTTAGGATTTGACAATGTTTCGGCCTTGAATAACGCCATTTTTAAGTCTGTATTGTAATAAAATTATGAATATAACAAGAAAAATATAAATTAAATTCGGCTTGCCAGAACAATTGTGGTTTACATATAGTAAAGTTTGGTATTGGTTTTTAACGAAATTAAATATAAACCAATACCAAATTTATTATTATTTTTGAGACAACTTTACTATATGTAAACCACACTTGTTCTAACTTGAAAATGGCCTTATTCAAGCCCGAAACGTTATCAAATCCTAAATCTTAATAATAAAGGATTAAATAAAAAAACCAATTGAAGCTTTGAATACAAGAAAATATCCTACAAACATGAAATAATAAATTATTTTGCTAAAAAAAGTTAAATTGCATTTAAAGCGATTTTACGTCGTTAGATTTTATGGCCGCTTGTACCAATATTTAACGGGGTATGTGACCATAATCGAAATTCAATATACAGGATGGTCACTATCAATATCCTACTTCTCTAATTGTTTTAGGTAAAAAAACATCAAATAAAATTTGTAGATCTTGAAATTTTTCATCTGAATCAATAAGCATAACAGCAGAAATGAGGTATGAAAATATTGAAAATCACCCCAAAAAAGTGATAACCATAAAAGAACTAATGTTAAACTGTTTATCTGTCAAGTTAGATTAATTTATTTTTATTTTTGAATTTACGTTTAAGGCGGTATTTTTTCACATCTGGATAAAGTGCCAGTTAACTTATCTACCAGAAAAAATATATTGCATCATATAAAAATTGAGATATTTTTTTTTTTTCGTTATGGCAAAATTATTTTGCTAACTTATTCTCACTGAACCATTAATGCGTTCGTTAAAACGTCTCGACTAACCCTTATTAACACACTTGATAGTTAAAAAAACTACTAGCTTGTTTGAAAATGTCTTCTATCATCATTTGTTGATATTATACTATATGTAAGCTGTCTTTGAAAAGTTAACAGATATAATGCTTTTCTTGTCACGTTCTCCACTCTCTATACAATTTTCCGTGAATTATTGACTGATAAATATTTTATGGTCCAATATATCACATAGTACGGTTCGTATTTGAAAGCTACATACTCAATATGAAGTATAACAACGATATGATTTCTACACGAAATAAAATTAGTCGTATAATAAAACCTTTTATTTACAAGTCACGCTGCCACCATTTTTCTCACTTAAAATGAAAAGGATTATAATTTAATGTTATAAATCGCGCAGATAACATCTTTCATTTTAATTTAAAAAGACCTTAGATGTATATACTTATATTTATACTAAATCGGGCAATAGGGCGCGAGCAGATACGTGACGAGCATCTTTGACGTGCTAGGAATCAGCTGATTTGTGTGCGCTTGTCATTTTGACAAGAATAATGTCACTTTGACAAGACCAATGTTTTGACTTATTTTAATTTTGAACTGTTGAGAAGTTATTATTTTTAATTTAATTTGTTTTACTGCCTGAAAATTGTACATTAATAACATTTTAGCAGTTCAAAATCAAAATAAGTCAAAACATTAGTCTTGTCAAAGTGACACTGTTCTTGTCAAAATGACATGCGCCTTACAGCACAATTTGTTCTACATTCTGACATTCATAGCCACCAACCTTAAAAAATAAATTGTAAGAATGACTTGGTTCGGATCCCAGGTCAGTTCCAATTTCTCTCGTTTCGGCCAACAGTCTATAATCTATTACAGCATTCGAATGAGCTAGTAACGAACTCTTTTGTGTGCTGTAATAGCTTTATTACAAACACAAATTAAAAAATCTGATGTGGCCAGCACATTACCTTCCGCCTGTTCTATGTATTTTGTACAAATTTCATACAGAAAGCTCCTTGCAAAATATTCTATTTCTTTTTTGACTGACACGTTTCAATCAAAATATTCTTAATATAGCAGCTGTTTACAAAGTTATAGCATAGCTGGCTAATTTATGAAATTTAATTTATAATTTTTTAACTCTATATAAATTTAATATGAAGTATAAAATGCAGTCAAATCTCATAGAGAATAAAATATTTTTTAATATGTATAACAACATTAAACGTAAAAAATGATATTTAACACAGTTTTTTCAAGAAAAACTGTTAAAATCTTCAAATGAGGGTACTTCCGGTTGACCAATTATAACCAAAATCTAATCAGCTCTTCACATGGATGTAACGAAGAAGAATATGAAAGAATTATAATTTTTGGCAGGAAAAAATTTTCTCTCACACACAGACACACACACACACACACACACACACACACACACACACACATATATATATATATATATATATATATATATATATATATATATACCGTGTGTCTGTCTTAAAGGTGTACATAGGAGATTAACATGGGAAATCAGTTTTTTGCAATTTCCTGCTCGCCTAATTATTTTAAGCAAAAATGCATCAAATAAAAGTTTTAGGGCATAAAATTCTGCATCTAAATCAATAAACAGAATTAGCTTTACATGCTTTGTAACGACAGAAATTAATTATGAAAATGTTGAAAACTACGTTGAAAATATCAACAGCCATGGAATTGAACAAAAAATAAATAAATGCTTGACGTTTTATCTGTCACAACGTAAGTTAACTTATTTGACGTTTCTGACAATTTGATAAAACGTCAAGCATTTATTTATTTTTTGTTCAATTCCATGGCTGTCAATATTTTCAACGTAATTTTCAACATTTTCATAATTAATTTCTGTCGTTACAAAGCATGTAAAGGTAATTCTGTTTATTGATTTAGATGCAGAATTTTATGACCTAAAACTTTTATTTGGCGCGTTTTTGCTTAAAATAATTAGGCGAGCAGGTAATTGCAAAAAACTGATTTCCCATGTTAATCTCCTATGTACACCTTTAAGACAGACACACGGTATATATATATATATATATATATATATATATATATATATATATATATATATATATATATACAGACATCATCGTAAAAATAGCTAAATCGTATT
The DNA here is from genome assembly GCA_963082715.1 of Harpalus rubripes. Classification (NCBI taxonomy): domain Eukaryota; kingdom Metazoa; phylum Arthropoda; class Insecta; order Coleoptera; family Carabidae; genus Harpalus; species Harpalus rubripes. Next base: position 41,522,852 of record OY720461.1, on the reverse strand, counting down.
CTAGGGACCCTAAAAAAACTCACTGAATTTTTGGACAATACCTTCCTTACCTAAAGATGACGGAAGGTAAAAAAAGAAATATATAGTCATGTCTTGTCTCCAACTGTATTAAATAAATCAATTATTGTAGTGGAAAATAGTAGATAGCATTTGATAAATTATTGCTGATATTGTCCGATTACAAATTGACACTTCAAGAGCACGTTCATCTGTTAGTAAGTTAGTGAATTGTGAAGCACAAAAGTTTCGAGAATTTTTCTATTGATGAAAAATTTATTTTGACTTGAAGGGTTACTTGATAGATAATATATTGAAGAGGATAAACGAAAAACATTGATATATGTTTCAGCGAATAGAGTACAAGGTTACGATTCGTACAACCTAGATTCGAATTTAGTTCACTTCATTTCTAATAACTATTATTAAAATTTCATTGTTGGGATTCGACAGACAAACAATTCTCATAACATTGTTAATTTTTAAATTATTCATCGCACTTTAAGTAAATTTAAAGTATTACAAGTACATTTAACATACTTCAAGTACATTTAAAATACTTCAAGTACTTTTCATTGTACTTCAAGTATTTTTCCAAGTACATGTGAATAAACATACTTTGTCAAGTACAAAGTACTAAAAAATAAAAATCTGATGTGGCCAACACATAACCTCTCGCCAGATATTTTACCTGGTTGTACGCATAAAACTAAAAATATTTTTAAATACAAATACATATATCCAGGTCTCACTATAAAATAATTCTTACATATATTTGCAAAATCTATGGGATATTTTAATATAAATTATGTATATATATATATATATATATATATATATATATATATATATATATATATATATATATATATATATATATATACGTACATTTTTATATTTTGCGTTAATAATAAAGTCATTTCGATACGCAATTTTTTGTTTCAGACGGTTGGTACTAGATTGCGTTTCTTTAACCCATTTTTACCTAATTTATTTTTAGTTAATTGACAATTCATTTTAATAATATAATGTCGAAATTATTATTATTATTTTTTATTATTATTTAGGGAAGATTATTTACATGAAAATGTACCAATGGTTACAAATATAATCACAAATTGAGTAAGTAAATGTTATTGTAGAAGGCGCAAAATATAAAAAATAGTATAAAGAACTCATTTTATAAGACTTTCTTTCGCACTTGTCAATTAGAAAACTCGCTAATGCTCGTTTTCTAAATTTTGACGCGTGCGAAAAAAACATGTCTTATAAAACACGTTCTTTAATATACTATTTCTTTATATTCAATAGCCTGAAATTTTCTTTTTCTACTTTCTTTTTCTTTATATTCGTCATTTTTTCGCAAATTCCTTTTATATTCTTTTTTAAGTATATTCTTTTGCGTTGTCGACTTTTTTTTATTTTCATAATCTTCATAATAATGTACAAATATTTTTGACAGTGGCATACAAATATTTTTGACAGTGACATTTATGTGCCAATTACAAACATTTGAATTTCCTGCTTTGTAGTAGTTTGATCTGAGATTTTTTACATCAAATTATTTTATATGCATTTCTTTATCTCTAAATCTATAGAAGATATAATAATGAATTTATATTTATCGAATAAAGAATTTAACGTTCTTTAATATAAGTATTTACATAAATTTTCGATAAATAATATTTAGATGATTTTTTTCTTGTAACTACTACTTCCGGTTCTCCAATTGTTACCAAAACTTAATCAACTCTTCCCATTATTGTTAGATTGAGGAATCCGTTGTTAAAAATGTCTTAAGTCTTGTAGTATTTGAGAAATCATGGATTCAACATCCACACAGACACACGGACATCATCGTAAAAATGTTATAATCGGATTCTAGGGACCTTAAAACGTGTTTATTCACTAAAATCTGGATATGCGATTTTTAGCATGTAATCAATACCTCTCTTAGCGAGAGGTAAAAAGTAGGTAATAAATCACATATTTTTAAAACTTGTAATACAAATAACGCATGACCTCGTTTTGCCATAAGAATTATACAAACACTAAACTATCTGTATTTTCCCATCATCCCTATTGCAAAATTCACATGTATGCTGCAGACGTTGAAAAGAGTTTATTACAGTTGCATTGCATTCACTAATCGGAAGTTATGTTAAACGTGAAGGACCCGGAAGTGATGGAGGGGGAGCAGTTGTAGTTTCCGGTTCCGCCTACTCCGGCAATCAGGCCGGCGCTGTGTGTGTGTGTGCTTTTTACGAAATTATGTCCCTGCTAAATAAATAAATGTATTGAATTCGTCCACAGCTACATTAGCTCGACTGAGTTGTGAAGGTTTAAATCAGGCACGACAAGGAAAGAAACGAACACTCATTATTTACTAATACGAATACGATACGATGGAGATGTTAGTATTACGGTTACGGTTTCTAGATCGAGAATAGGGTATTCTCTCATATTTTTACCTCTCGCTAAGAGAGGTATTGTATTCATGCTAAAAATCGCATATCCAGATTTTAGTGAATAAGCACGTTTTAAGGTCCCTAGAATCCGATTATAACATTTTTACGATGATGTCCGTATTTGTGTGTGTGTGGATGTGTGTGTGGATGTTGGATTCACCATAACTCAAATACTATAAGTTATAAGACTTAAGACATTTTTAACTACGGATTTCTCAATCTAACAATAATGGGAAGAGTCGAGTCAGTTTTGGTAACAATTGGACAACCGGAAGTAGTATTACAAGAAAAAAATGAGCTAAATATTATTTATCGAAAATTTATGTAAATACTTATATTAAAGAATGTTAAATTCTTTATTCGATAAATATAAATTCATTATTATATCTTCTATAGATTTAGAGATAAAGAAATGCATATAAAATAATTTGATGTAAAAATTCTTAGATCAAACTACTTCAAGGCAAGAAATTCAAATGTTTGTAATTCACACATAAATGTCACTGTCAAAAATATTTGTATGCCACTGTCAAAAATATTTGTACATCATTATGAAGATTATGAAAATAAATAAAAAAACAACGCAAAAGAATATACCTAAAAAAGAATATAAAAGGAATTTGCGAAAAAATGACGAATAAAAGAAAAAGAAAAGGAAAGAAGAAAAAAAACAGGATATTGAATATAAAGAAAATGTATGTATTGTACATAATTAATATTAAAATAATTATTTTGTAGTGAAACATGAATATATTTATTTGTATTTAAAAATATTTTTCGTTTTATGCGTACAACCAGGTAAACTATCTGGCGAGAGGTTATGTGCTGGCCACATCAGATTTTTTTATTTATTTTTCTTAAAGAACAGTTATATCTAAGAGTACCTGTGAAAATCCGAGTTAAAAATGCCTTTTAATAAGCGAGATATTAATTTTTAAAATTTGATTTTGTTGTGTCGTACTAGTTGTACAGTACCGGCGGTGTACTATGAGTGGTTTATGCGACGTCTTATCACATTCGAACATTGAATAGGGATTTCAACTGGTCTCCCATTGGAAGGTCATCTAATACATCAGCAAAATTTAAATGCTTTATATCTTTTGTAACAATTAATCTATAATATGATTTTTTTTCCCCTGTTGTTTACCTATCAACACTAATATTTTTAATAAATTTTTAATATTGGTGCTCCTCAGAAAATACCCTATTGTAAGAGAGCAGTACATAATTCATATTCAATAGCCTCCAAATCTTAATGATTTTGCATGGAATAATAGTTATGAATGCATGTTTATGTATTTATTTTTTACCAAGGATAGCGGGAGGTAAAAATTAACCATACATTAAGTAGTTTCAAAAACGTTTTTACAATATTCTCTTAAAACTTTTATATCTCATCCCCTGAATATTTAAACAAAATATACACTACATTTCTCAGGGGAGTTTTAGAAACTAAATCTAATGGCTTCTTTCCATATTAGAATAAGGTAGAAGAGCAAGCTTTCAAAATTTTCTGAATGATAGTATTTGAGTTAGAGTAGAGACATCATCGTAAAATGTTAAAATTGGATTCTAGAGACCTTGAAACGTGCTCATTTACCAAAATCTCGATATGTGTTTTAGCACGATCCCTATTGGCCTAAATTCTCCATAAAATTGGATATGTTTCATTAATTTAATATTTTTTAAATTCAAAATTAATGATAATATTTTATACATATATTCCATGTTCTTGTCATATGCTGAACTAATGTATTTCGTATGAAGTAAAAATATGATATTATGTAACATTTATTTCTGAGTAACTTTCTTCAAATTAACTTTTTTCAAAAATGAGAAATAAAGGCGTTATTCAATAATTTATGAATCAATAATTCCAATACAATATCGGTATAGCCACCTGTTGACAATAATTATAAACAATCGGTGACATTTGTTGAATAATAGTATTGATTTTCAGAAATTGTTATCTGAAAACTGGGGCGTTAAATGGATAAATGTTTCAAATATAATTTGCTCAAAATATTCTATTTTAATTATTTATGTATTAATTTTAATTATACAGTTACTATATTTGGAGATATAAATGCTTAGATAAATTAAGCATATTCTCAAGAACTATAAATAAATAAAATAAAGTATTTATTAAAACATGTTTAAAATTAAATAATAAATAGATTTTATTACAAAATTTATACTGTAAAAAAATTAATTTGCGAAAAATAAATATATTTTAAGTTTTTTTCATTATCTCCGAAATTAAAGCAAAAATGAAAAAAAGTTTCAACAAAACTATCCTTTATTTTTAATTACAAATCTTTTTTCTTATAACAAACATAGTCGAAATATTTTTAGTTTAGTCAGAAAATGGATTTTTTCAATATTGTTAATATGAAAACAATACTGCTGCTGTAATCTATGGTGAAAATTATGAACAACATTTTACTGTTGTGGTGTGTATAAGTACGTTGTTGTATCGTGTAAATGGGAGAAAATCAATACTATCGACATCTCGATTGACCAATCAAATTTCAAGAAATGTATATTGAATGGAGGTGGCAAGAAAATTTGATTTAAACAATTGTTAATTGAATTTCGATAATTTGATATACCGGCTGGCGCTCGAAATTTGTTATATAGGCGCATTTAACATGGGAAATAAAAATAATTTTAATATTTGCTTTCCATTAAAACTTATTGCAGTAAAACTTTATAATATGCTACTTATTATTTCCAATAAAAGAAAGTTCAATAGACAAGTGATCGTAGCATGGTGGTAGCGTGTTAGCTTTTTGTTCCAAAGATTGTGGGTTCAAATCCCCAGCACACTTCTTTAATTTTTTTAAAATTTTTATGTTTTCAATTTATTTTTGTGTTTTTATTTGTTTTAATATAAAAAAAATATTAAAACAACAAATAAATTAAAAAATAAAAATTTAAATAAATCAAATTCATTTAAAAAAAAATAAATAAGGGGGGTCCTCTAAAAATATAGTTATTAATTTTCACAATAGATGGCGGAAGCAGTATTAATTTGGAGGTTTTAAATTAGAAAAAGAACGTGAAAATTCATTTTTTGGCTAAAATAAAAATATTTTTATTAAATTTTTAATAAGAGAATTAATTTAAAAATAAAAAAATAAGGGGGGTCCTCTAAAAATATAGTTAATAATTTTCACAATAGATGGGGGAAGCAGTATTAATTTGGAAGTTTAGAATTAGAAAAAGAACGTGAAAATTCATTTTTTGGCTAAAATAAAAATATTTTTATTAAATTTTTAATAAGAGAATTAATTTAAAAATAAAAAAATAAGGGGGGGTCCTCTAAAAATATAGTTAATAATTTTCACAATAGATGGCGGAAGCAGTATTAATTTGGAAGTTTAGAATTAGAAATAGAACGTGAAAATTCATTTTTTGGCTAAAATAAAAATATGTTTATTAAATTTTTAATAAGAGAATTAATTTAAAAATAAAAAAATAAGGGGGGTCCTCTAAAAATATAGTTATTAATTTTCACAATAGATGGCGGAAGCAGTATTAATTTGGAGGTTTTAAATTAGAAAAAGAACGTGAAAATTCATTTTTTGGCTAAAATAAAAATATTTTTATTAAATTTTTAATAAGAGAATTAATTTAAAAATAAAAAAATAAGGGGGGTCCTCTAAAAATATAGTTAATAATTTTCACAATAGATGGCGGAAGCAGTATTAATTTGGAAGTTTAGAATTAGAAATAGAACGTGAAAATTCATTTTTTGGCTAAAATAAAAATATGTTTATTAAATTTTTAATAAGAGAATTAATTTAAAAATAAAAAAATAAGGGGGGTCCTCTAAAAATATAGTTAATAATTTTCACAATAGATGGCGGAAGCAGTATTAATTTGGAAGTTTAGAATTAGAAAAAGAACGTGAAAATTCATTTTTTGGCTAAAATAAAAATATGTTTATTAAATTTTTAATAAGAGAATTAATTTAAAAATAAAAAAATAAGGGGGGTCCTCTAAAAATATAGTTAATAATTTTCACAATAGATGGCGGAAGCAGTATTAATTTGGAAGTTTAGAATTAGAAAAAGAACGTGAAAATTCATTTTTTGGCTAAAATAAAAATATGTTTATTAAATTTTTAATAAGAGAATTAATTTAAAAATAAAAAAATAAGGGGGGTCCTCTAAAAATATAGTTAATAATTTTCACAATAGATGGCGGAAGCAGTATTAATTTGGAAGTTTAGAATTAGAAAAAGAAGGTGAAAATTCATTTTTTGGCTAAAATAAAAATATTTTTATTAAATTTTTAATAAGAGAATTAATTTAAAAATAAAAAATAAGGGGGGTCCTCTAAAAATATAGTTAATAATTTTCACAATAGATTGCGGAAGCAGTATTAATTTGGAGGTTTTGGATTAGAAAAAGAACGTGAAAATTCATTTTTTGGCTCAAATAAAAATATTTTTATTAAATTTTTAATAAGAAAATTAATTAATTTTTTTAATCCAAAACCTCCAAATTAATACTGCTTCCGCCATCTATTGTGAAAATTATTAAATATATTTTTAGAGGACCCCTACTTATTTTTTTATTTTTAAATTAATTTTCTTATTAAAATTTTTATAAAAATATTTTTATTTTAGCCAAAAAATGAATTTTCACCTTCTTTTTCTAATTCTAAACCGCCAAATTAATACTGCTTCCGCCATCTATTGTGAAAATTATTAACTATATTTTTAGTGGACCCCCCTTATTTTTTTATTTTTAAATTAATTTTCTTATTAAAAATTTAATAAAAATATTTTTATTTTAGCCAAAAAATGAATTTTCACCTTCTTTTTCTAATTCTAAACTTCCAAATTAATACTGCTTCCGCCATCTATTGTGAAAATTATTAACTATATTTTTAGAGGACCCCCCTTATTTTTTTATTTTTAAATTAATTCTCTTATTAAAAATTTAATAAAAATATTTTTATTTTAGCCAAAAAATGAATTTTCACGTTCTTTTTCTAATTTAAAACCTCCAAATTAATACTGCTTCCGCCATCTACTGTGAAAATTAATAACTATATTTTTAGAGGACCCCCTTATTTATTTATTTTTAAATGAATTTGATTTATTTAAATTTTTATTTTTTTAATTTATTTGTTGTTTTGATATTTTTTTATATTAAAACAAATAAAAACACAAAAATAAATTGAAAACATAAAAATTTAAAAAAAATTAAAGTGTGCTGGGGATTTGAACCCACAATCTTTGGAACAAAAAGCTAACACGCTACCACCATGCTACGATCACTTGTCTATTGAACTTTCTTTTATTGGTAATAATAAGTAGCATATTATAAAGTTTTACTGCAATAAGTTTTAATGGAAAGCAAATATTAAAATTATTCTTATTTCCCATGTTAAATGCGCCTATATAACAAATTTCGAGCGCCAGCCGGTATATCAAATTATCGAAATTCAATTAACAATTGTTTAAATCAAATTTTCTTGCCACCTCCATTCAATATACATTTCTTGAAATCTGATTGGTCAATCGAGATGTCGATAGTATTGATTTTCTCCCATTTACACTATACAACAACGTACTTATACACACCACAACAGTAAAATGTTGTTCATAATTTTCACCATAGATTACAGCAGCAGTATTGTTTTCATATTAACAATATTGAAAAAATCCATTTTCTGACTAAACTAAAAATATTTCGACTATGTTTGTCATAAGAAAACAGATTTGTAATTAAAAATAAAGGATAGTTTTGTTGAAACTTTTTTTCATTTTTGCTTCAAAATTCGGGGATAATGAAAAAAACTTAAAAAATGTTTATTTTCCGCAAAATTAATTTTTTTACTGTATAAATTTTGTAATAAACTTTATTTATTATTTAATTTTAAATATGTTTCAATAAATAATTTATTTAATTTATTTACAGTTCTTGAGAAAATGATTAATTTATCTAAGCATTTATATCTTCAAATATAGTAACTATATAATTAAGATTAATACATAAATAATTAAAATAGAATATTTTGAACAAATTATATTTGAAACATTTTTCTATTTAACGCCTCAGTTTTCAGATAACAATTACTGAATTCAATACTAATATTATTCAACAAATGTCACCGTTTGTTTATAATTATTGTCAACAGGTGGCTATACCGATATTGTATTGGAATTATTGATTCATAAATGATTGAATAACGCCTTTATTTCCCATTTTTGAAAAAAGTTGATTTGAAGAAAGTTACTCAGAAATAAATGTTACATAATATCATATTTTTGTTCATACGAAATACATTAGATCAGCATATGGAAAAATATGGGATATGTGCATAAAATATTTTTATTTTTTCAATTTATTTTAAGTTTGTATTTGTTTTAAAATTTTTTTTATATTAAAACAAATAAAAATACAAAAATAAAATGAAAACATAAATTTAAAAAAAAAAATAAAGTGTGCTGGGGGTTTGAACCCACAATCTTCGGAACAAAAAGCTAGCACGCTACCACCATGCTACGATCATTCACAAGTTAAGGTTTCTTTTATTGGAAATAATAAGTATCATATTATAAATTATGACTGCAATAAGTTTTAATGGGAAGTAATTATTTAAATTATTGTTATTTCCCATGTTAAATGCCTTTGTAACGGATTTTGACCACCACCCGATATATCAAATTATCGAAATTCTATTAATTGTTTAAATCAATTTTCTTGCCACGTCCATTCAATATACATTTCTTGATATCTGATTGGTCAATCAAGATGTCGATAGTATTGATTTTGTCCCATTTACACAATACAACAACGTACTTATACACACCACAACAGTAAAATGTAGTTCATAATTTTCACCATAGATTACTGTAGCAGTATTGTTTTCATATTAACAATATCGAAAAAATCCATTTTCTGACTAAACTAAAAATATTTCGACTATATTTATCATGAGAAAAAAGATTTGTAATTAAAAATAAAGGATAGTTTTGTTGAAACTTTTTTTCATTTTTGCTTTAAATTCGGAGATAATGAAAAAACTTGAAATATTTTTTTTCGCAAATTAATTTTTTTACAGTATAAATTTTGTAACAAACTCTATTTATTATTTAATTTTAAATATGTTTTAATAAATAATTTATTTAATTTATTAATAGTTCTTGAGAAAATGATTAATTTATCTAAGCATTTATATCTTCAAATATAGTAACTATATAATTAAGATTAATACATAAATAATTAAAATAGAATATTTTGAACAAATTATATTTGAAACATTTTTCTATTTAACGCCTCAGTGTTCAGATAACAATTTCTGAAAATCAATAATATTATATTCAACAAATGTCACCGTTTGTTTATAATTATTGTCAACAGGTGGCTATACCGATATTGTATTGGAGTTATTGATTCATAAATTATTGAATAACGCCTTTATTTCTCATTTTTGAAAAAAGTTGATTTGAAGAAATTTACTCAGAAATAAATATTACATAATATCATATTTTTGTTCATACGAAATACATTAGATCAGCATATGGCAAAAATATGGGATATGTGTATAAAATATTTTAATTAATAAAAAATATTAATTAAATTAAATATATCCTATCTTATGGAGAATTTTACGAAGAATCCAATGGCGCAAAGTACAACTCGATATCTGATTTTATTTCGAAAATATTGAATTTAAAAAAAATATTTTGGTTATAAAGTCGTTCAAATGCCCAAACGGCTAAGAAATTTGCAAATATATCTTTACTTTCATATCATCGCTGAAAATATGTATATTTATTAATGAAATTCACATAATTATGTACTACAGGAATAACACCACACCACTGCAAAAGAAACACTGGCAGACAAACAATTCTTATAACATTGTTAACTTTTAAATTATTCATCGCACTTTAAGTACATTTAAAGTATTACAAGTACATTTAAAATACTTTAAGTACATTTAAAGTACTTCAAGTATTTAAAAATACTTCAAGTACTTTTCATTGTACTTCAAGTATTTTTCCAAGTATTACGTACCAAGTACATGTGAATAAACTTACTTTGTCAAGTACAAAGTACTATAAATAAATAGTACTTCAAGAACAGTACTCGCAAGCCTAATAAAATATTGCAAGTATTGCCCAGTATTCCCCAATATCCGGGAACGCACCGTTTTCGAGCAACAGGCTCTTAAAAGAATAATTATCTACCTTAAATTTAGTTGGCTGTGACCAGAGCTGGGCAAAGTACCGGAAAGTAGTACTTGAAGTACAAGTACCAAGTATCTTGATGTTTTTAAAAGTACTTGAAGTACAAGTACTTTTTTAGTTTCTAAAGTACTTGAAAGTACCAAGTACTTAAAAAAGTACTTGTAAATTTGGGTGCAAGTACTTTTTCAGATAATTGATATTTTTCTGATTATATGGACCTTAAAAGGTGATTGTTGACAAAAATTTCAATATGCGATATTTATTTGGTTATTTAAAACAAGAGTTCCTCGCTGGGACTGCCGTATCACCTAGCGATCTCATGACGTAATATTGACGTCATATGATCGCCATGCGATGCTAGAAACTGTACCGAGATGTTAGAAGGACGTCATTTTTACGTTATGCGATCGCCAGGCGATACGCAAAGTCCTAGCACTGTAGTTAGGTAATACAAACATTTATGTATATGTAATATGTGCATATTAGAATTAATTTATTTATACCAAAAAATTTGCAAATATATCTTTACTTTCATATTATCGCTGAAAATATATTTATTAATGAAATTCACATAACACCACGCCTCTGCAAAATAAACACTGACAGACAAACAAAGTAATTCAAGTACATTTAAAGTAATTCAAATAAAATAAAAATAAAATAAATATATCATCACGGCTTATTACCCATTGCTAGGTGTGCCAATCTGCTTTGTAAGCAGATATCGGTAAAGATGATATATTTGCACCGTGCGGGCGCTTACCAGGCGTCACCTCTCGGGTACTCATTGCTGGCGAGGAGAGTGCACCACAGGGGTCAATTTTGTGCCATTTAAAATTGGAAATAATTGGCGTCGGTCGGGATCGAATCCGATCCCCCAGTTTCTCGACCTGACACTCAAGTACATTTAAAATACTTCAAGTACATTTAAAGTACTTCAAGTACATTTAAAGTACGTCAAGTATTTTTCATTGTACTTCAAGTATTTTTGCAAGTACTAAGTACCAAGTACATGTGAATAGATTTACTTTGTCAAGTACAAAGTACTATAAATAGAAAGTACTTCAAGTACAGTACTTGAAGTACTCAAAGTACTTGTAAGCCTAATAAAGTACTTTTCTTGCAAGTATTGCCCAGCTCTGGCTGTGACCTACCACTTCAGTTATTATTTTTATTTTATTATTTATTGAAATACATATTATAATAATTGTTACTCTTTTAAGAGCTTAAGTTAGTTTATTTTTCATCCCCTACATAACCTATAAATTATCACATTCAAAATGTAGTTAAAAAGATTGATTTATTTGTATATTTGAATCCGTATCCTACTAACGCATGTATATTTTTTGTCCCGTGTCTGAGAGCCGTAAAGCTCTCATATTTCCGCATTTGGGGTCGTTCCTTTTACGAAATGAACAATCAATTAAAACAAAAGCTTGGGTATGAGGATCGAATGTTCTGGTAAAAATAAATTGTTTGTCTAAACCGCAGCCATTAGTCGTGTTATCACACACACGGACGCACCCGCGTATGCGATTGGTTTTTTTACGAGTTGCTCAAGTTATCAGGGCCGTAATAGTGTGACAAATAGACCGTAAAATGAAACTAACGATGCACACATTATACCCGCAAAACACTAAACCGAATGCTACACAAAATAGCCACAAATGCAACACATTAAGCATAAAGATAATAGTACATTTTAAATAGTTATTAAACAACTAATACATTAAAAGTAAAACAACTTCAACAATTATTTTTTGAAATACTCAACTTTAATATGGTAATGTTTTTACCTTCCGTCACCTTTAGGTAAGGAAGGTATTGTCTTTGGTCAAAAAATTCGGTGGTGAGTTTTTGATGAATAAGCACGTTTTAGGGTCCCTACAATACGATTTTACTATTTTTACGATGATGTCTGTATGTATGTGTGCGTGTGTGTGTGTGTGTGTGTGTGTGTGTGTGTGTGTGTGTGTGTGTGTGTGTGTGTGTGTGTGTGTGTGTGTGTGTGTGTGTGTGTGTGTGTGTGTGTGTGTGTGTGTGTGTATGTATGTATGTATGTATGTATGTGTGTGTGTATGTGTGTGTGTGTGTGTGTGTGTGTGTGTGTGTGTGTGTGCGCGTGTGTGTGTGTGCGTGTGTGTGCGTGCGTGTGTGTGTGTGTGTGTGTGTGTGTGTGTATGTCTGTGTGTGACCAAATTTTCTAATTCGATAACTCTAATACTACAATTCCAAAAATTATAATAATCCATGTGAAGAGCTGATTAGATTTTGGTTATAATTGGTCAACCGGAAGTACCCTCATTTGAAGATTTTAACAGTTTTTCTTGAAAAAACGATGTTAAATATTATTTTTTCACATTTAATGTTATTATAAATATTAAAGAATTATTTATTCTCTATACGATTTGAATTCATTTTATACTTCATATTAAATGGACATAGAGTTAAAAAATTATAAAAAAATTAAATATCATATATATTAGTCAGCTTTGGTATAACTTTGGAAACAGCTGCTACATTAAGAAAATTCTGATTGAAAGGTGTCAGTGTCAAGTGCAGTTGACAGTATGTTTATGTTATAATTTTACTGGAAATATAGGATCTTTTGTTAGAAACTTTCTGTATGGAATTTGTATATAATACATACAACTGCCTTAAGGTAATGTACAAGAAATATAATCTTTTGCAAGGAACTTTATGTATGACATTTATACAAAATACATAGAACTGACGGAAGGGAATGTGCTGGTCACATCAGATTTTTTTTATTTGGGGAAGTGTAAATATTAGACAATTATTATTATTAATTAGAAAAAAGTTTATTAAACTATAATTAATATTGAACAATTATTAAAAAATAATTAAGGCTAAAAAAATAATTAACTAGATAACACTAATACTATAAATTTAAACAACCAATTAACACTACTATTTATTTCCACGATATTACTAATTATTTATTTCACTACGCTTTCCAATCTTAGACTGCCGGTCTGTTGCAGGCTTCTTTAGACTATTTACTCCATATTTATATCACTATATTTATGTCACTATATACTTATATCACGTTCAACTGTCCGCCTACCGACCTCCACAGCGACTAAATACTCAACTGCTCGGACAGAACTCACCTTTCAGCTCACTGTCTGTCTATTTATGTAACTTTCTCTTTCCGCAGCCTCAGTATTGTCAACTATCCGAATGCCACAATTATTCAACACCACTGATCACTGCTTCATGGAGTATGAACACTTTGACATTGATGACAAACACATTATATTATGGATACAGACATTCTTTCGATTTTATACTAATTTATTTACATATTTACACTACAACTTGACTAACTATTATTAGCAATTACACTAAACATAACTAAATATATAAATTAATAGATACCGGCGCCCAAAACTAAAACACAGAAGTCTTGTTTACAACAAAACCCCGACTGACTAAATGTGTAAATATTAGACAATTATTATTAATTAAAATAAGTGTTTATTAAACTATAATAAAAATTACTATTGCTAATATTAAACAATTATTAAAAACTAATTAAGACTAAAACTATAATTAACTAGAAAACACTAACACTATTTATTTAAACAAATAACAAGACTATTTATTTATACGATCTTACTGATTACTTATTTCGACTATTTATGTCACTATTTTTTTTAACCAATTAACTGTCTGCCTACCGACCTCTAAAGCGTCTATATACTCAACTGACTCAACAGTGTCTGTATATTTAACTGCTTGGACCGAAGTCACACTTTTCACCTCACTATCTGTCTATTTATGTAACTCTCTCTCTTCCACAGACTCAGTACCACCAACTATCCGTATGCCACAAGTATTCAACACCAATGCCGAGTATCCACTTCCACTTGCCGTTACTGTCCCAGTATACATAGCTTCCCAATACTCTTCAATACTACAGAGTATTCACAGTTATCCCGGTATACCAGTAACTTCCCGACTCGCCGATAGTGTCCTTGTACACTATAGCTTCCCAATACTCGTCAACACTACCGAGTACTCACATCCACAGCTATCTCAGTTAACCAGTAACTTCCCGAGTCCTCCACTCGACACTATACTGCATACGCTCACCACGATACTGCTGTGCTTCACTAACACTCTATGTGAATGTCTCTCCACGTAACTAACTAACTTCCGAGCATAGCTGCGTCATTTTTATACAGCTGCCATTAACTTCCAGAGAGCTCTCGAATGTTCGACCGCATAATAACAATGAACACATCGCGGCTTGTTTGTTTCTTCGCTATACTTAGACGCTACAATATATTTTTGCAAAATTTTCTTACACTGATGAAGGCTAATGTTTTAGCCGAAACGTTGACATGAAATAAATAATTTCATCAAAGACTGCCAGTCCAATTATTTTTTCCTTTTGGAACCCCTCGTTAATTTTTAAATACAAAAAATATAAACCTTACAATAGATATGAACATGGCCCGAATAAAATATTCTGATAATATCTATATCTCTCCGCAGGTCAAACGTTAAACAACAACCGCCTTCTGGAGTTCCGCATGTCCAGGGAGCAGGACGGATTGTCCGGCCAAGAACTGAGGGTCCGCGCCGCGACCCTCTGGCTCAGGGTGGATTTGCGACACCCTCATTCGCATCACAGTGGCCATGGAAGCCATAATCATGGCAACCATGGGACGCACAGCTCCCATCATCATCGGCATGCCTGCGTGCCCACTCTCTGGGTTTTCAGCGTCCGAGAAGAACTCGGGGATGAAGTCACGTGGCTCAGAAATGAGGTAGGAATATGCACTTGAAAGAATTTGGGGATAAAATGTAAGAGTCAATGATAATAGGCGGTGTAACGTGTGTAATAAACCTCAAGTTTAATACGGATTGAGTTGGTTACATATGCAAATATAATTACGTTATAGATTGTCGAACTACACCAAAGAAAATCTGCTTGGAACACACAATTTCAGAAGTTAAGACAACTCATCGTACTAAGGGTGCATAAATGTCTTCATATGAAGTGAAATATGGGCTGAATTGAAAATTTTGCGGCGGACAATATATTCCGGATGCTGTCCACCAAACACACAATAAAAACTTGTTTGGGTGCAAAGAAATTTTCAGTTCACCCTTCCACTTGATAAAATGTAGTACAGAATTACAAAGTGAATAATTTGACGAGTCAGAAACCTGTATACCAAGTAAACTAAATGTCAAATTGAATAAGTTAAACTTTAAATTATGTAGTTATTTATGAAATGGAAAACACCGAAACGATAAAATGATTTCCAAATAACGTATGTCCCAAAAGTTTTGTCACAAATTTGTTTAAAACATTTTAAAAAGTATTAACAGAACAGATATAATTAACAGCTTTATAAACAACAAAATTATTATTTTAAATTAAATGTAAATGTCCATCTCGCAACATCAATCTCTCGAATCTTTCTAAAAATCCGCCGTCTTAATTGTTGCTCGTTTTCGGCTTCCCAACCTCCATCATACACTTTTCGAGACAAAATGGCCCAGAAATCTTCAATTGGCCGAGCCTGCGGTAAATTTGGAGGGTTGTCCTTTTTGGCACAAAAGGTATGTTGTGGCATAATGGCAGGAAGCCAAGTCCGGCCAAAACATAATATCATCTTGAGCATGATTCTGGTGGATAAAATTAATCAATTTTGTTAAGCAATTGATAATATAACTTTGACTGTCCACGGTTTCGCCTCTAACTCGCCCTATATAGGGTCTGGAAATCTCACAAATTCATATTGCGCACCAAACTAAAACTTTATCAGCAAATTTGGCTTTTGGCTTGTTTTTTATATCGTCTGGACATTCTTGTACATTGTCCGTGTAAAAACCGTCGTTTCCTTTAATTTCGGAATTACTTAGAGTAAAGTACTTTTCATCATCTATGACGATGACTTTATTATTTGCAAAATGAGTGCATCTTAAAGCACAGCATCATCTTGGTATTCTAG
This sequence comes from Harpalus rubripes, assembly GCA_963082715.1. NCBI lineage: Eukaryota > Metazoa > Arthropoda > Insecta > Coleoptera > Carabidae > Harpalus > Harpalus rubripes. The sequence goes on along the minus strand of OY720461.1, from coordinate 41,506,179 downwards.
CTAACTGATTTGGCGTGTATTTACGATATTTCTTTCTTTTGCGATATTCTATACCTTCTCTCTTCCGTTCTCTGGATATTGTATTCTTGGAAACACCGTAACGCCGTGAAAGTCTGTTCAATGACTGTCCAATTTTATTCTTGGCACTTTCAACTAACTGTTTTGTTCAGTTAACACTTTAGGTCTTCCATTTTTCGGAAGATTTACGCATGGTATACCTTGCTCACATTCTGCTATCGCACGATATATGATTCTCCGCGACACATTTTGATTTTCAAAAAGTCGGACTATTTGAAATTTAGGCATCTGCCCAACTAAATTATACACATTTTCTCTAAGATCTAATTTATGAGCCACAACGCAATCGATTTCGGTAACTGAACTATCATTAAAATGACAAATCATTTACTTACTTTTGTTTGCAAAGCCAACCCGATATTTTGATATTTTTTATTTTTTTCATAGAGTTGTATTTTGTGACAAAACTTTTGGGACATACGTTACAATAATAAAACTGACAAAATTATAAAGAACTCATTTCTTGATTCCTGTTATTAAACTAACCGAACAATACGAAGTTTGTGAAATAATTGCGTAGGCTTCCACAGTCTGAGTCATGAGAAATATTCGTTTTCCGGGAATGGACTGTGTCAGAGCTCAACGTTTCGCCCGCAGTCGTATGGGACATCTTCAGGAGCAAGGGGGAATGTGCTGTCTTAAACAAGGTTACCCGACGTGCCAACCACGCTAGAGGCCGAGTTTAAGCAACAAGAGGGGGAGACTCAGTTTACGAGGTTACGCGACGTGTAAACCACGCTAGAGGCCAAATAAACCAAGTGACGAAAGGAATGCCGAGAAGACAGTTATATAGCTTTGCTCATCTACCGTATCTTTAGATTAGTATATAACTGTCTTCTCGGCCTTCCTTTGGTCACTTGGTTTATATGGCCTCTAGCGTGGTTTACACGTCGGGTAACCTTGTAAACTGAGTCTCCTCTTCTTGTTGCTTAAACTCGGCCTCTAGCGTGGTTGACACGTCGGGTAACCTTGTTTAAGACAGCACATTCCCCCTTGCTCCTGAAGATGCCCCATACGACTGCGGGCGAAACGTTGAGCTCTGACTCAAAATATGACACAGTCCATTCCTGGAAAACGAATATTTCTCTTAATTACTTTTGTTTGCAAAGCCAACCCGATATTTTGATATTATTTATTTTTTTCATAGAATTGTATTTTGTGACAAAACTTTTGGGTCATACGTTACAATAATAAAACTAACAAAATTATAAAGAACTCATTTCTTGATTCCTGTTATTAAACTAACCGAACAATACGAAGTTTGTGAAATAATTGCGTAGGCTTCCACAGTCTGAGTCATGAGAAATATTCGGTTTCCGGGAATGGACTGTGTCAGAGCTCAAAGTTTCGCCCGCAGTCGTATGGGGCATCTTCAGGAGCAAGGGGGAATGTGCTATCTTAAACAAGGTTACCCGACGTGTCAACCACGCTAGAGGCCGAGTTTAAGCAACAAGAGGGGGAGACTCAGTTTACAAGGTTACCCGACGTGTAAACCACGCTAGAGGCCAAATAAACCAAGTGACGAAAGGAATGCCGAGAAGACAGTTATATAGCTTTGCTCATCTACCGTATCTTTAGATTAGTATATAACTGTCTTCTCGGCCTTCCTTTCGTTACTTGGTTTATTTGGCCTCTAGCGTGGTGTACACGTCGCGTAACCTTATAAACTGAGTCTCCCCCTCTTGTTGCTTAAACTCGGCCTCTAGCGTGGTTGACACGTCGGGTAACCTTGTTCAAGACAGCACATTTCCCCTTGCTCCTGAAGATGCCCCATACGATTGCGGGCGAAACGTTGAGCTCTGACTCAAAATATGACACAGTCCATTCCCGGAAAACGAATATTTCTCAATACGAAGTTTTACAAGTATCCATTATCTTCCTACTAGAACTTCGACAAAATGACCGAACTGAGCGCCACACAATCCGTCGACCTGTCGGAGTTGGGCTGGCAGAAATTCGACCTGACATCTACCGTCCGTAACTGGTACTCCCAGAGCACATCCCCCACGTCCAAGCTGCGCCTGCTGATCGACTGCAGCGGCTGCTGCAAGCCCTTGGAAGTGCACACCGTGACCGGCGGTGAGCAGAACCCTAATCGTCCCTTCCTAGTGGTGCACACGGACCCCAACACCACGAAGCGGGTCCGCCGAAGAGCCCTGGACTGCGCAGGCGCTGTTAAGAACCAGTGTTGCAAGCAGAGGTTCTACGTTAGCTTCAAAGAGCTGGGATGGGATGATTGGGTTATAGCACCAAATGGGTATTATGCTAACTATTGTCGAGGCGATTGTGGAAGTCACAGAACGCCTGACACTTTTTTGAATTACTATACACATGTTATTGAAGAAATCAGGAAAAAGCATCATCTTATAGGGATGCAACCTTGTTGTGCTCCGTTGAAATTCTCTAGTATGAGTTTAATTTACTTTGGACCTGATTCAAATATAATCAAAAGAGATCTTCCGAAAATGGTAGTGGATGAATGTGGATGCCCTTAAAGAGGTTGTGGTAACCTGTTGGTTTTTGAATCTCCGGCTTACGCCGCAAAGCTAGAAGGTCGCGCAGTGAAGGTGAAATAGAAGAAATTTTTAACTTAATAAACACTAAGTGATTATTAATGTACATATATATTAGATAGTCAATTAATATATGAATTTGTTTCTTTGAAACGATCTCTCATAAAAAATATATATTCTTATGAACTTAAATGCAAATAATAATCTTTGAAAAGTGCTTAATAAATTAGTGATTTATACTAAGGTCTTTTACGCATCGAAAGGAAAAAGGATAATTTTTTAAGAATGGTTTTTCAAGTAAATACTTCATGTCAGGGGCTATAGAAATAAAGCAACTGGGTATATGACCGTGACCAAATTTAATCAATGTCTCGAGCCTTCATAAAAACCTATTTTATTATACTTAGTATATTTACAATAAATATGTATGGTGGTGTTCTACGTATATATCTTCCTATACATATGTAACCTCACAGATCCGAGCACAGATCCATAGCTTATACAGGCTGTCCTAGGACGAGCTTACGCTATCTTTATTTTAAAAAAATATTCAATATTACTTTACGAAATTTGGTGTGTAAATGTTTTCTGACGTGCCCGTTTCAGATAAAATATTTTCAAAAGTAGACCCTAACTTTCTTATTTTAAATGGAATGGTATATTTTTTATTTTATCATTGAATTCAGCGGGAAATTTTATATACGAAATTATATAAAAATTTTACTCATGATCAACCACTTCTGGCGTAATTAAACTTTTTAATTTTTCACTAATAATGGCCACTTTTTTATTATACCTTGTTCCATTTAAGCCATTCAGTATTGCGGGGCATAGAGAATAGTTTTGACCTCTCTGATTGGCTGAAATTAGAGACAAGAGACAAGTTTACCCAATGTATTTTCGGTTACTTCAGATTTACGCTGTTGCCAGTGCCATCTACTGAATGGCTTAAATGGAACAGAGCATACTCTGTATTTCGAGAATAAAATAGTTATTTATGCTACAAGAGATGTAGGTACTAATCGAGTGTGATTTTGCGCCCGAGCGATAGCGAGGGCTAGCAAATTAGTTCGAGAGTGGTCTAATGTACCTACATCTCGTGTTACATATAAGATTTTTTCAACTCCCGATGATTTATTTTTTATCTGTTATATATATTAAAAAAAGAAGAATCTAAGTAATTCATGGAAAATTTAAGAAAATAAACACTGTCATCTGTCACATATATCACGTCAACAGTAACTTTTGAATGGAAATATTTATGAAATGAAGGCAATTTGGTAGAAATTAAATTCAAAATTATAAATTATACGAATGAATTTGACACAAGTTTAAAATATCTAACTGTTAGTATTTAAAAAAAGAGGGAGGTAAGTTCAGCTGAAGGGACGTAAGTCGCTAATAGAAACTGATATCTTGACAGTAAAATACACATACATCCCTACAAACAATATCCTAATAGCCTACTTACGATATTGGGAGTGGGAAAACAAATTTCTATAATCTGTAAAAACAGGTTTATAAAGAAAGCTTTTGTTTACAATAATATAAATTAATAATCAACAATTTTTAAAAATTGTAATTTCTACGTCAAAGTAATTTTGAACTTCACAAAAACTAGAGCCTGTAACTCAAAAACAAAAGACACTTGAAAATTTCTCTGTCGACTATCGATTTTGTCTCAAAAAATCTTGAATAAGGAATATGCAAACCGTTCTGCTGTATGGAACAAATTTAACGCATTACGTTTGATAATATTGAAGGTGTCCTGTTTTTTTTTTTGCTGGTTACTACGTTCCTTTAAATACGGAAACAGCATAAAATTGATGGAGTTTAAGGACTTTCAAGAAATACTCGTTTTTTTTAAAAAAAAATGCTTTATTTCAGACAGTGTATTTATCTAATCTCTAATATGTCAATTCGGTTTTTTCGGCTGTACCTAATCGAAAAACTTAACAGTTACAGAATGTGTAGAATGCCACCATAAGTTTATAATTAAAATAACAGCAAAAACGTGACGTCACAAGGGTAGTCTCATGATCTATCATGAACCAATCAAAATTAAAATATTGACGTTAATATTCCAATTCGAAAAAATTACTACTTTTTCGAGTAATATGATTGATTATAAGATAAATAAAATGTTGGTCATATACTTCTAAAAGCAATAACGTTACTTAAGTCAATTTAATCAAAATATTCACGTTGTACTTATTTCTATAGTTTATGGCAATACTTAATCATAAAGTTAACCAAAATAAATAATACCCTGTAAATTTTGCCTTTAATAATATACAGTAGTAGTATTAAGATAATTTCCAGTGGTTCTCAAACAATAAAAATACATTCCTTTACACTTTTGTTATGTTTGGGAATCCTGTTACCTTTGTTAAGCTAAGTTGTGATCGATTTTTAATTTGCGATTCACATTTTTTGAGTGATATTTTGTACCACATTTTCCGTTTCAAAGAATCGGATGTCTGTCACATTATGCAAACAAATTTAGTAGTAAGAATTTTGTATCGCCTCCGATATTAAAGGAAATGGGTACCTACAACTTAGCATAGGGAATCGTTTTTTTTTTCGGACTGTACATAAAATTATCTTCACAACAAAACCAAAGGCGATTTCGGGCGACAACCGTTCACTTGCGGTATGTAGCGTTCAGGTACGTTCACACATTCGGGCGCTAGGAACAACATACCCGGTATGCTTGGATCAGTGCTCACAGCTGAACGGGTTTGCGAGTCGGGTCAGCTCTCTGTTTACTATTTCTATCTCTTTTTATCATGTCTTTTTTTGAAATGCCAAAAGTCAAAACAGTCGGAGTCGTGGTGTTATGTCAAACAGGGTGACATTATTTTCGTTGACTCTTTTTTGGACAAATATGGAAAAAACTATCTTTCTCCGTTAATGCATTTTAATTGTCAGACACTATTTTTGACAGTTTTAAATGTCGCAGAATATACATAACCACCAAGCACGGTGTCAACAAGTGAACCAACGATTTTTGGCGCCACCATTAGCCATATCATACCGTAACTAACCGTAAGTTATCCGAAGAAGTGAACGGGTATGTCGCCCGAAATCGCCTCAAAATAGCATACCAGCTGAATTTTTCTGCCGGACCCTATATAGGTAATGGGGTATGTGACCAAATTTTTATTTTTACATACTATGATACTAGACAAAAAAAAATACCCGCATTTTTACATAGATTAATTATTCGTACTTTAGGAGAAAATCATTATTAAAAATTTGGGGAAGGGATTTGTGACGTGATAATGGTAGAAGCGTGAAAAAAGACGGTTAGACTGGGAGAGAAAGAGATAGTTATAGCCAGATGTGACCATGCCACACCTACCACAACATAAACGCGACGCTGATAGGCTGATTTATAACTGTCTCTTTCCTTCCCGCAGTCTATCTGTCTTCGTCCACGGTTCTAACATACTTACGGCATATATCCCTTCTCCAAAACATTAAATTGTTAATAACAAGATTATTACAAATTAATATTTAATTTTTATTGTTATAATGAGAAGCTACAGTGGTTAGTTTTTATATTTTATGACATATATATTGAAATTCGAATATGGTCACATACCCCATTATTAATAAATAAGTCCAATTTTTCCCGAAATCATTTAAATATTTTTATAAATTTTACGTAGTATTACATAACAACGAAATAGTATTAAACTAATATTTTTCCATGCATAGTGCGACAGACAGACCAATTGCGATAAAATATTAATTCTTGCTCATCGATTTTTTGAAATGGTAATTTACAATAATGTGATTTATTTCTTAATAACCTGTGATTCGAAGCATGTATATATAAGATCAAGTGCACATATTTCGTTCAAATTGTTTTCATTTATTTATTTTTGTTGTAAAGTTTATTTCTGTGTTTTTTACACAGTGGAAAATATACAATTTTCCCTTAGATATGCACATTTTTTAATTGTCAATTATTTTATATAAAACAAAAATCAAAAAAAGTGATGATACTCGTATATTTCCTGTATTCGTGTATATTGAATTAATTTAAGACATTTATATGTTTTATATTTTGAGGTTAATATACTTTACACTGTTGTCCAAAATGAAGCAATATTCCATATATAATATTGTACCGAAAAACTAAACAAACTGAGTCCATTTTATATTATATAACTTACCAGGCTGTTTATATACTTCTTAGTTTTAGTAAACTAAAAACACTACACTATTATAATAATGAATTAATATCGTTAACTACAAGAAAAAGTATTATTCCTAATCAATTTTGTAGACTCAGTTTGATTAGTTCAAAAATAAAGGTGACTATTTGTATAAATTTGTTTATTATTATAATATAAAAATCACTTTGTACTATGAAAGAGGACAATAATAATTTAAGACAACCGCACTATATTTACAGTGTATAAGACAAGCAACTTATAAGCAAAATATTCATTTCTTAATAACTAAAAATAATATTTATTTCATATATTATTTACCAATTGAAAAGGCGCGATAGTTATTGTAATACGTCAAAATCAGGGTCAGTATAGTTTCATACCGTGCCTAAAAAATTCATCGCAAGAAAATTGATCGCGGAAAAATGATCGCGAGAAATAATCGCGACCGCGAGAAAATTTGGTCTCAAGAAAATTGATCGATACATTCGGATCATATTGATTCGGATTGAACAATAATTTTGTGTAAATTTTTTTGTGAATAATTTTTCTACAATTAGTTTTAATTGCTATTGATTTTCTGGCGATCAATATTTCTCGGTAATAAATTATCCTGAGATAAATTTACTTGCGATCTATTTTCGATGCGATTAATTTTCTTCGCTATTATTTTATTGGTTATTGGTGATAATTTATCTGCACGACAATACTTTATTGAAATCTTAACACTAATTCTACTTTATATGCTACATATAAAGATTTATAATGTTCGGATCATAATGATCCAGATTGAATATATATATATATATATATATATATATATATATATATATATATATATATATATATATATATAACCGTGTAGTGTATGTATTTATGTATTATATTACTAATAGGCGCCAATTTTAGGAGGGCAAGAATAACTGCGATATTCTATTATAATTATTGTATTTATTTTATTATACAGTTTTTAGTTTTAATAATTATTAAATGCTTTCTGGCGATTAATATTCTTCATGACCTATTTTCGACAACAAATTTTCCTGAGATCAATTTTCTTCTATATTAATTTGTCGGCGATATATTCTCTAAGCAACAACTTTGCTGTAGATCAATTTATTGGCGATAAATTTTCATCGCAGTCAATTTTCTTTCAATAATTTTTCCTGGAATCTTCCTTTTCATTGTACGAACCTAATGCTGATGAAAATAAATATTAACAAAATTTACTCGAAATCTCAGTCAGACTCATACAGCATTTAATCTTACAACACCGACGTTTCGGTATTTTTTTTTAGTAATTTACATTGCAAGACCGTTACTCAGAACTTTACCGGCGTGTTTGGTACGGTACATAACGAGCGAGGGAAGCGAGCTTGTTATCCGTGCGAGCACGTAAATTTCGGGTAACGGTTGAGCATTGTACAATGTTTTATGATATGCTGAATCGTAAATAATTTGAAAAAAATACTGGAACCTACAACACGATACATCAAACTATTTGATCGAAATAGTCTTTGGAAACATATGGCGAAGCGAAATAATGCGGAGCCCGTAAAAACATTCTTTACCACTAGAAACAGACATCTGTAATAAGACGTTTACGAATTACGATTCAGTATAACGTAAAAAATATTACATATGTCTTAAGAACGAATGTACTTTAATATGTAATATTTTGTAAGATTTTACTATAAAGGAGTACGCGCCTTGTCGTCTAAATGTCATAACGCCCAATTTTCATAGCGTCTAAATTTCACAGCGTCCAAACTTTACAGCATCTAATACTATGTTCCGTAAGTCAACCAAAAAAAAGTCAGTATCTTGATTCCGGGTACACCATGGTTCCTGAATATTTTCATTTATTTCGAAGCAGATTGACATTGAATCATATAACATTTAAAATTGATACAACCTGACAAAAATAAAAATTAACAAATTAATGGTTACGTTGAATACGACAACGAAATTGAAATTTCTATTACATTTAATGCCAATAAAAATAACACAACCAACAATATATCAAATATATATAATATTTTGAAGATGAGACTGTTTATATCTGTCCACCACTATTTTATTACGTGAAATGAAGTATAGTAATACCACTAATACGTTTGATTTTGTTATGATGATGGTTGAAAGTAGTGGCAATGGAGGTAAAAATACCAGAGGTGTTTTATTTAATATTATAAACCCTGAAACGTCGATGTTGTTACTGAAACGATAAATGCTGCTTGACCGCAGAATATATACATGACTAACGTCAACAGAAGTGACACTATTGCCGTCCGTGTGCTCATGGCTATGTGTACGTGAACTTGGACCAGGGAGGCGTAACGCAAGGAGATTGAGCGTATTCCGGTACGCCAGGCTATGTCAGTGACGAAGTAACGGCGTTCGTGTATAGGGCGGTTCAGCGCAAAAATATTACGACTACCAGACTAGACTACGAGACATAATGCCGGGTGGTATAATATATTGTTGCGTAAAAGGCTTTCCAAATAATAATAATAATAAAGTTAAAACGACTCTAAAAATTTTTCGGCTGACCGAGAAAATAATTATATTTATTTTATTTTACATATCTATCGACCGCCTCATTATATTATGGTTACACTAAATTTTATATATAATTGTTAATATTGTTATATTGTTATGGGGTGGCATGGTCGCGTGCCTGAGTGTCTGGTCGCGCATTTTGGAAACCGGGTTCGATCCCGACCGACGCCAAATATTTCGAATTTTAAATGGCACAAAATTGACCCCTGTGGTGCACTCTCCACGCCAGCAATGAGTGCCCGTGAGGTGACGCCTGGTAAGTGCCCGCACGGTGTAAATATTTCATCATTACCGATATCTGTGTACAAGCAGATTGGCACACCCAGCAATGGGTAATAAGCCGGGTTGATATATTTATTTATTTTTATTGTTAATGAGTTTTATTAATTTAGAACAATTATTATATTTTTAGATTTATCAAATGAACATTTAAATTTACATTTGAATTAGGTTTTACGTATTTTCTGTATGTTTATATTTTATCTTAAACCGGAAAAGGTTTTAAACGAATGCTATTTAAATTTTTTTTATAGTACTAACATTGATATCAAAATAAATAATCTTTCCTCCTACATACCTAAACAGACACTTTACGTAGGCCTATGTTAGCGCGTAAAGCGAGCGTGCTGAAGATCACCAAATTCAAATACACACGTACATATAGGGTAGTGTCGTACCAGTGGCTTGACTGCGATTTTGAGTAATTGTAAACACCTAAACCGCACCACAGTCGAGAAATTTCCCACCTTTATACTACAAAAACTATCGCGTCACTAATATTTTTTTATATTAATGATTTTATTTATAATAAACATTTGATTTATAAGTTGCTTGTCACATCTGCATTGATTTGAATGCCATGCAACACAAGCTAGTCTCTGTCTATTGTTAGAAACTATACATAATTTTTTTCCTATGAGCTTAACAATCGCACAAAATAGTTGTACTTCAATGTGACTGAAAATTTGTTCAAATTTGAGAAAAAAAATACCTATGTATTATGCAAAAGGAAACGTGTAATAGAGACATAGATTAGACCCACGAAAGTTCACATTCTTGCCAAAGTTTTCACACAAAATGAGAAAGTTTATTGTTATTAGAACCGAATTGCACTACCGTATGAACCGAATCTTATACAGGGTGGTTAGCATCGCAGTTTAACTTTAGTCGCATTGATATACAACAACCAAAGTCTAAATAAAATCTGCTATACATTTAATGCAACGAAACACATAAAACTTGAAATATATATGCCTTAACATATGTATAATAATTATATTATAATAAATGAATTATCCTTAAATACCAAAATCTTTTATTTAGACATAAACTTCACACTAAACAAAATATTCATTTTAAAATTATTGTCCTAAACAAAAATACAAATAATATTAATTCTTATTTATTAACGTATTTACGTAGAACATACGAGTATTTAAATTATTCAATAATATGAAACCATTCATTTTTTTTTTACAAGAAATGTGTATTTTAATATAATACTCGTATGTCTGTATGTATTATATGTCTTAATTATATAATATATATAATAACTATAGTAAAACGAAAAATTAATAAATTTTTACTAGACTGTTCACAGGTACACACTGTCTACCAGCTCTACAATAATTATGTAAGTAGAGATATCGAGAAAAAGGTTAAAAAAATATTTCTCCAAAGAATTATTATAACAATGGAGTATGTGACCAAATTTTGATTTTTACATATATACTAGACAAAAAAATTAAATGCCCGTATTTTTACCTCCCGCTACCCTTGGTAAGGGAGGTATAGGGATCGTGCTAAAAATCGCATATCGAGATTTTGATAAATGACCACATTTTAAAGTCCCTAGAATACAATTTTAACTTTGTCACGATGATGTTTGTGTGTGTGTGTGTGTGTGTGTGTGTGTGTGTGTGTGTGTGTGTGTGTGTGTGTGTGTGCGAGCGTGCGTGCGTGCGTGTGTGTGTGCATTAATACTTTCTCTACGTGTATTATGGATAAAATTATAAAATTATTTATAATTTAAATCCCGGAGCCTACGCTTTAAACAGACAAAACTTTTTGGTTACGCAGTTATTCAAATGTATGTAATTCACAGATCACTGTCAAAGAACTAATCATTTCAAATTAATAATAGCAACGTTTTAAAAAGAAAAAAGTAAATAGAACAATAGGAACGGAAATCAATACAGTGTCCAGCATAAGTAAATATTTATTTATGTATGTATTTAAATTAATAAAAGTTAACGATTCGCAAAAAAGTTTAAGCTAATTCTTATTTTTGAATTAGCGAATTCTATTCTATCCCGGTATTCAAAATTTAATCTTCATTTTATTATCAAAAAAGGTAGTCACTTGGATTAGATTAGACTATATTTTAAGAAATAAACTTCCAAAATTAGAGTAAAATTCGCTAATCCAAAAATAAGAAGCTTAATCTTTTTGTGACTCGGGCGGTAAATGGCGGGAGGTATTGTGTTGGCCGCACCAGATGAAACCGGTGAAAAGAATTTACTGGAACTTAACTCCAATGGTCACGCGCCTTACCCAACTCTAACTTCAAATTAAATTTACGAAAGTACTCCAGTAATGTCCCGAGGTAAAAATTCATTCGTTACATCCGTTCCCTCGCTCGTAATAAACAAATTAAACTGTGTTATTGCATTTCTCGTAAGTTATACTTAACATTATCATTTCTTCTAAATTTTATCACTATTTCCAGACATCTATCTGAAAAATAATGTTTTCTATTTATTAATAATCCATAAAAGATCCATCAATTCTTTCGTATAAAGAGATGCACTTCCCATCATAAAATATTTACACTGCTATAAATTCGAATAATTATTATTACTCCCCCAATGTCTTTGGATCGTTGCTGGGACACGAAGATGAATGATGCAAAAGAAGAAAGAAGAATATCGCTAGCAAGCCAACTATGATGAGCCTCTGTGTGAGTGTATGGGCTCATGCCAAGGAGTTTTTTTGCTCGCACTGGTTTGCTACCACTGGTTATTCATTTCCGGGGGATACGGGTGTAACAGTCATTCACTAAGGGTTATGAATTAAATTCTTAAGTTTATTGATTACTGGCAGTAAAATGTTATGACCATGTGAATTGCAACAATTTTTAATTTAATAACTTGAATATGGATGTCGAACAATATTTTACAGGTGCGGCAGAACCAATTGAGCTGTTTTGAAGAGGTATAAAAAAGAAACCAGGGTATATATGAAAAAAATGTTTTTATTTTTGAAATCAATAGGACTTACCATTTTATACTCATTAATTTTAAAAAATAATGTCTTTAAGATGGCGGCTGTTAGCTGCAATACATTGCTGGAGCCGATTACTAAAGTTTTGAACAGCCCGTTGACACATTTCGCGGGGTATCGCGTTTACTTCTTTAACAATCTGCTCCCTTAGCTCTACTAGGTTTTGGGGGCGACGTTTAAACACTTTTTCCTTTAGATATCCTCAAAGAAAGAAGTCGCATATGCTTAAATCGGGCGATCGCGCAGGCCACCCCACGTTACCTCTCAAAGACACTAGACGTCCAGGAAACATTTCTCTTAAAGCGTTTAGAGAATTTCGCCCCATCCTGTTGGAACCAAAAGTCCCCTAATCCCTCTTCTTCAACAACCACTTCCAATCGGGGCTGCAGAAAATTTTTCAACATTGAAACATAACGCCCGGAATTCACGGTCACAGTGACGCCTCCCTCTTCAAAAAAGTACGGGCCTATAACGCCAAATTGTGATACGGCACACCACACCGTTAGTTTCGGAGAATGTAGCGGTCTTTCGTGAACAATTTGGGGGTTGTTTTCAGCCCAGTAGCGAAAATTTTGTTTATTCACAATCCCGTTTAGGTGAAAATGTGCCTCGTCGCTGCTGAAGAATGCTGCCTCAGGAGGGATCGCTGCAAGAATTTCCTCACACAGATTTTGGAGGTTGGCGTAGTCTGCTGGGTTCAATTCCTGAACCATCATTATTTTGAAGGGATGGAAATTCAAATCTAAATGCAGAATCCTCCTCAAACTGCGGTTGTAGCTCCACTCTTTCTGTCAAATTCAGTAGTGTCATTTACTTGGTTTATATAAGGGTGTATGACTAGCGAATGAAAGTTGACGTTTAGATTATGTAATAGATGTGGTTTCTTTAGAAAACATTTCCCTATATTTGAATTGAAAGGAAACTGACCCTTATGTATTCCGTTTTTATATTTGAATTAATAAATGAACTTACGTTACAGCGAAAGTAAGGTCAACAAGGAAAAGCAGTGTTTTAAAACAGAAAGTCCTAACAATACGAATTTGTCATTGCAAATGAGAGAGATAAATATATACCAATTTGTTAATACGTTCATGATAAAGATAACCTTCATTTGACTACTTTGAAAAATTATAATGTATAGTGAAAATGAACAAGCAGAAGACTCATGTCAACAATAAATATTACTAGATAATGACGTCACTTATTACTAAATTTACATGGGGTACTAATTTATTCTAGAAAATGCAATGCGTGTTGCATAACTTACTGTATACAATACATGTAGATGGATTATCGTGTAATACTTATTAAAACAAACCAATAATACTCAGGATGTGGTTTAGGTCGTCTCACCTCTAATCAAATCAAAGCGCCCCAAAAACTATAATAAAATGAGAAAACTGTGCGCCTCAAAATCTGTGCGCCCTAGGCTGCAGCCTAGTCAGCCTATCCGGTAATTGGGCACTGCAGTAATTCTGTAGCACAAGACACAACTCAGAAATACTTAACTCAGAAGAAACTGTTGTAATTAGTACAATAGGTAGATATATTGCTATGTTGTATTGTCAGCAAATTGACAATTCTACATATTTTTTTACAAAACAATAATACATAGCTATTTTGATATTTACAATTATTTATATTAATTCAAGTCACTCGTGCCTGAATGAGATGAGTTGACAATCACTGACAATGAAGTGACAGGGACAGGATCGATATTTGATCGATTTTAAATTCAATGTAAACATGGACATTGTCAGTAGTGCAACCGTTATGATACGAAAATTAACTACAATTATTTCACATAATTTTATATTCCCTAAAAGGAATAAGGATTGACTTTGATATGAAGGTAAATTTCATTAATATACACGTTTCTTAATACTAGTATTTTTTATTCCTTTTTTTTACCTTCCGTCACCTTTAGGTAAGGAAGGTATTGTCTTTGGTCAAAAAATTCGGTGGTGAGTTTTTGATGAATAAGCACGTTTTAGGGTCCCTAGAATACGATTTTACTATTTTTACAATGATGTCTGTATGTGTGTGTGTGTGTATGTATGTGTGTGTGTGTGTGTGTGTGTGTGTGTGTGTGTGTGTGTGTGTGTGTGTGTGTGTCTGTGTGTGACAAAATTTTCTAATGCAATAACTCTAATACTACAATTCCAAAAATTATAATTCTTTCGTATTCCTCTTCGTTACATCCATGTGAAGAGCTGATTAGATTTTGGTTATAATTGGTCAACCGGAAGTACCTTCATTTGAAGATTTTAACAGTTTTTCTTGAAAAAACGGTGTTAAATATTATTTTTTCACATTTAATGTTATTATAAATATTAAAGAATTATTTATTCTCTATACGATTTCAATGCATTTTATACTTCATATTAAATGGACATAGAGTTAAAAAATTATAAAGAAATTATATATCATATATATTAGTCAGCTTTGCTATAACTCTGGAAACAGCTGCTACATTAAGAAAATTCTGATTGAAAGGTGTCAGTGTCAAGTGCAGTTGACAGTACGTTATAATTTTACTGGAAATATAGGATCTTTTGTTAGAAACTTTCGGTATGGAATTTGTATAAAATACATACAACTGTCTTAAGGTAATGTACAAGAAATATAATCTTTCGCAAGGAACTTTCTGTATGACATTTATACAAAATACATATAACTGACGGAAGGTAATGTGCTGGCTACATCAGATTTTTTAAAAAATAAATAACACCCAATAATTTCTATAAGTTATAATTCATTTTATAAGGTTTTTTTCAGGTCGATGACGTGAGTCTTCTGCTTATTCATTTTTAGTATATCTATTATTATTATTGGAATAAATAAAGTTTCGGACTGGCAGTCAATATTACAATTTATTCACGCCGACGTTTCGACTATACAATAGTCTTCTTCAGGGCTAGAATGGTCCAGTTGAAGGAAAAAAACACACGTGTGGATAAGCGTAGATACAATCAAGTCAGACATTTAAAAAATAAATAAATAAATAGTCAAAAAACACAGATCACAGAGTGAAAATCGTCAAATAATAAAAAATTGTCCAAGATGACTACAATAAACTGAAAGCTGAATATAAGAAAAAATATTTTAAAATGGTAACTGTACATGTGTGTTTTACACCAATCTAAGTCCTTAGATTGGTGTAAAACACACATTTTTTCTTATATTCAGCTTAGTTTATTGTAGTCATCTTGGACAATTTTTTATTATTTGACGATTTTCACTCTGTGATTTGTGTTTTTTGACTATTTATTTATTTATTTTTTAAATGTCCGACTTGATTGTATCTACGCTTATCCACACGTGTGTTTTTTTCCTTCAACTGGACCATTCTAGCCCTGAAGAAGACTATTGTATAGTCGAAACGTCGGCGTGAATAAATTGTAATATTGACTGCCAGTCCGAAACTTTATTTATTCCATCCCCAACACAGTCGAACATAATTTTTTGAAGTATTATTATTATTATTATTATTATTATTATTATTATTATTATTATTATTATTATTATTATTATTATTATTATTATTATTATTATTATTATTATTATTATTATTATTATTATTATTATTATTATTATTATTATTATTATTATTGTTATAAAATTTCTGAAAATAGGGAACAGATAAATATTAATGTAATATGTTACAGTAATTTATAGATTGTAAATTGAAAGCTCACAACCTTACGCCTTTGCCCTTAAAGTAAGAAAAACAATAAAACAGTTTGTAAAGAGCTCTCGTAGCAAAGTTGCAGAATATTTAAGTATTCGTACAAATTGAAAATAATAAAATGGCAATTTAATCGATTGGGCATAAAATTTAAGTTTGGACCCGGAAATAGAACAGCAATCTGTATCTGTCTTACCGCACAAGACTTTTTTCCATTTTCAGTTGAACTTCTGCCAGCCAAAGAATCAAATTCTGAGCGGAGTAATTTTCTCAGATGAAATATTTCATATGTAAGAGAGAAATAAAATATTACGAGTATAGCGTGTTATAAGTTTGTATAAATATAAATATCATCATATTTTTTCCAGTTAATCCATAATAAATAAATACTTCAGATAGCTGTAAATAATGACATCTTTTTTTATTAGAAACAAGATTGCAACATTTATAATAATAATGTTCGATAGTTGTTCTAGTGTCTCGCGTTCAAATCCAACTGACGACAAAATTGAAAATTATTCAACAAAAGTAACCCCTGAAACCCCCTTAACCTCAAGAATGCAGATATATCGTCTGGTCATTACCAAAACCTGCGAATACAAAATTTATATTCTTGAAATTAAAGTATATGGTCTCCTAAATATTCAGTTCAAATATGAAACAGAAAGTATTTAAATGAGTGTACATAAAGATGAAAAATAATGTATTACTCTATACCTACTGCTTGTCACTCAAATTTGTATTCTTGAAATTAAAGTATATGGTCTCCTAAATATTCAGTTCAAATATGAAACAATAGTTATTTGTATCACTAGGCCAGAAACTGAACATTTGCGTAACCGAGTATATTTTGACAGGCCGAGCTGAAAGCGAGATCTCGCAAAACAGTTTCTGGGCGTGTGATACACAAGATTTTTTGTACCGACTTCTCCATAAATTCTTCGTATATTTCTCTACACTTTATTCTATGTTACATAACCTAAAAAATGAACATATATTTTTATCGGTTTTGCATTGCAAGTTTAATTATAATTACTTAAAATGCGTAATTATTTTATATCTATCCACATTAGCTAATCTATACCAGATGTCCGTAATGACAGTATATTATTATTTTTATGACAAAATTTAGTTATTTAAGTTACAACAATTAAAGATTTAGCCCTAAAATTTGTAAACATTTTGCTAATTCTTGTGTTGAAAATAATCTTAAATTGACATATCACCAGAACAGTAATGCCAACTTCTTTTGTCGGACTTGGTCAGCAACAGCGCATTTCTGGACGATTTTGAGTTCTGTAATACTAGTCAAAATGAACGGAGGTACGAAAAAAGTATTTAAATGAGTGTACATAAAGATGAAAAATAATGAAGCGGCACGCTTCAGCCATCGCACTAACCACGTGCATCATCGTATGTAACAACTTTGAGAAAAAGTTAGACTTTTTCATCAAACCATTATTTTCAATGCGATGCAGTTTTTTAATACTTTGTCTCATAATTTTTATAATTTTAAATTGTGGAGTTAATTTGCGCCATGACGTTCAACTTGGTCTTGAACACTATTATCATTCTTTTTCTTAAGTTACTTTAAAAAAATGTACAACTATTATACATTATTCATACAAATTCTATTATGTACTATTACATTTACAAAGAATAAAAGTAAAAGTAGTAAAATTCCTTTAAAAATTTTCAGCATCAAAAAGAAATTAACATGTAACTTTTTCATTCCTGCATGTAGTGTAATGAAGACAGTATGCGACTAGTATGCGTGTATATGTGTGTGTGTTCTAGACGCTGATGACGTCACTGGGGCCGCGGCGCCTAGCCACGACGCCCGACGCCGTTCTCCAGACGTCCATGCAGTGGCCCTCAAACTTTTTTCCCAGGGCTGGAAGATTCATCATTGAAATATTCCATAAAATTATCATTATTTCTTCGACATTGTAACGTACGACGGTTTGTAATAGAAAATATATTTATTATTTATGGGACAATCTTTAGTACGAGTAGTGGTTCATGCGCAATTGTAAAACGAAATTTATTAAGTTCAAATCTTGCTCCAAATAAAATAACTATTATTCAAAGAGTATCCAGTTGTTTCAAAATATATATTTATTGGATTTAATACAGATTGCCATACACGTATTTCATATTATCTAGTTCTTTTTCATTTTACACCAAATATTTATATATTTCTTTATCTCTTTTTTCTTGTCCATTTATCGTCGCCTAATATTGGCAAGCACGGTTCTAATTCTTACTGTGATTTTTTGTGGGTTTTCAGTTTTTACAGATTTTATAACATCTCCTCCCGCCTACAATAATTTTTTTCAAAGAAGTTCGATCAAATCTGTCAAATTCACGAGTGTCGTTTTTGTTTTTACGAGGGTACATAAGATACTACTAATTGGGCGATTCTGTTCTCATCTGTAAACAAATCTGTAAGGCCTGTAACAATTTACCACCAAATTGGAATTCTGATCACATCTTACAGAAAATCTGAAAATTTGTAAATTCTTATCATCACCGACCGACGCCAAATATTTCCAATTTTAAATGGCACAAAATTGACCCCTATTAAATTTTCTATAGATGTGCATTAATACTTTTTCTATATACATATTTTATGGATAAATTATCTATAATTTAAATCCCAGAGCCTACGCTTTAAACAACAAAACGCAGTTATTCAAATGTGTGTAACTGACAGATAAATGTCACTATCAAAGAACTAATCATTTCAAAATAATATTAGTAACGTTTTAAAAAGAAAACAAGTAAATAGAACAATAGAAAAGGAATTCAATACAGTTTCCAGCATAAGTAAATATGTAGGTATGTATTTAGATTAATAAAAATTAACGATTCACAAAAATGTTTAAGCTAATCCTTATCTTTGGATTAGTGAATTCTATTCTATCCCGGTATTTAAAATTTAATCTTCATTTTATTATAGTTCCGGTGGCTCAATGGTTAGAGCAACGCCTCATGTCATGAGTGCCCTCGGGCCTCTGGGTTCGAATCCCACTAAGGCATGGATGTGTGTGAATGTGAACCCACTCTATAATTGGGATTTAATCCTGTTGAGGGGTTTAAAAAAAAGTAGTTACTTGGATTAGATTAGACTATATTTTAAGAAATAAACTGTCAAATTTAGAATAAAATTCGCTAATCCAAAAATAAGGGTTAACTTAATCTTTTGTGATTCGGGCTGTAAATGGCGGGAGGTATTGTGTTGGCCACATCAGATTTTTTTTAGTTGTAGTTACTACTTATTAATCAGTAAGTATTGTACTGTTTCAGAACTCCTGATATTCACATAGAAAAGAGAGTTGTAGCCGTTCTCTTCGCCGACATCCCTTGCCAGTCCATAGGCGTCCGTTGCGAGGGGCACACACCCCCTAAATTTACTACGTGCCCCATTTGTACGCGCCAAGAAATATTACGAATAAATGGAAGTGTAATAATTTCATGAAATTTAAAATAAAATGTTAGTGTCTGTGTTAAAGAGAGTAGAAAACTAAATTGATTCTGTCTACGCCTATGACTTGCAGCATTGCACCCACACAATCGCACTGTTGCCAACTGCACCCACAAGTGACATAAAGTCCCAAAATGTTTAAATATTTAAGAATGGGAGACAAGTTTATTCATTCTCTACACTACGATAACATTTTATGTTTCACTGACTCTTTTACTAAATACGTGAATATTATATACACTGTACATCAGAGGCGTAAACTTTTAATTTTGGCTGTGAGTGTACTATTTTTATTTTAGATGTGTATATATTTTTATAAATGCAAAGTAAAAATGGCAAAGTTAATTTATTATGCACATATTAAATTATACGTATATATGGCTTAACCACAGACTCCCGGTTCAAAAACAACATTATTTAACTAAATTTATCTATATCCGAAAGTGTTCCATTAAGCAAATTCTGCTTCAAAGTGCTTCTAAAAAAATAATTTTGTTTATAATAGAACGTTTTGTCCGATTTGAATGAAATTTTGGTATGATAATCCATATGGACATGACATCTTTTCAGATGATATTTTTTGTTATTATTTCTTTTGAAACCCTAGAGAATTGTACGAAATATTCAGGTACGAAAGTTTTGCATGAACCCACTTAAATACTGGACTAGGAAAGCACAGAAGTACATTACTATGTCTGGCTGAAAACAGATGGCCGACTAGGGTAACTGACTATTAAAACAGGGGTGCGTTTAAAATATTTTAAACATTTTTCGTTTATGTTGATTATAACAAAATATTTTGATCTTTAAACTATTTAGTTTGGCAATTCTATGAAATAGTATTATTTTTAATTTCCTCTAAAAGTAATTCCGACTCGAGGGTTGCTTACACCTGAGACAAACGAACTAGAATATACGGTATTAATTTTTTTAAATACATCCCTGAATCCTGTTGCTTTTCTTTCAAACCCGGTTCCCTAGATTCGCGACCTGACACTCAGGCACGCGGCCACGAGACCCCTAAATTATCTTATTAAATTATATATTTTTAATTCAATTGATTATGAAATTACCAATATCAGAAAAAGGGTATAAAATTTGCTGAAGTGTAGAATGAAATTATATTCCATGGATACCGCATACTAATTATCTTTTTTAAAAAATTCCAGGCGCGTAGCACATTTTTAAACTACCCCTGTTGTTTCTGTGTATGAAAGGTTGACGTTATTTATATTTTTACTGTGTATGTATAAGTGGTAAATATGTGAAATTATTTTGAATTCAATAAATAGAAAGTACCCTTTTAAGTGCTGGTAATGCAATTAAAAACCCTTTAGTTACTATAATCTAATTTACTCCATTCTCAAGCCGTTAAAAAATTATTATTTACCGCCTTATAAATGCCAAAAATAATTAATAAATCATAATTGTAATTAATATTTAAAAAATAATCTAGCAGTCCTCTTTTCTCTTATACTCCAATTTAAATTACTGATATTTTTGATTAACTTTGTGTTTAATAAAATAATTAACAGCCCTTCATTGTTTCCTTTTATATACTTAGAAAAGAAACAAAATAATACTCTCAAAATTTAAATAATAATGAGATTAATATTCAATTAATTAATTAATCAATTAACTGGACAGGATGGTGAGACAGTTAGAAAGACGAACACATAGAAATAATACGAAACGGGGGGAGCTATCTTAACTAAAAAGCCCCTCTAAACTGCTCAGTCCCGTCCTGGATTTAAATTTAACCATTTTATTAATTTAATAATAGACATCTTAGGAGGCCAACACATAAATAAACAATAGAAACACCTGAAATCCTCCATAGATTGTCTATTATTATTATTACTATCATTATTATTAAAAGGAAGAAAGATACGTGATTAATAATTAACAAAATTAATCATTAAAAAATAAACAATTTAAGGGCTTGTTAATCATATTTATTAACCTCTACTTATTTAGTTTAATGTAAGACTGAATTATTATAAAAATCAGCAATTAATTTTAATTACTCCAATTAATTTCATCCTCAATTATTTGCTATTAATTAAAGATTAATTCACATTAAAATTTTAAATTACTTTTATCTCTCTAAGAACCCCGGAGCATAGATTAATTATTTTTAGGAAGTAGTTATAAAATAATTTTAAAAATAAAAGGCAGAATGGCAGACTACTTAGAAAGGCAAACATATAAATTAATAACGAACGAAACGAGGGAAATCTAACCTAACCTAGTAGCCCCCCTAAGAGCCTGAGTCCTGCCCTAAATTTTGTGAAAATCATTAATGATAATTAATAAAGAGATGTGTTACTCTTTCAAATTAATATTGATTTTATTTGAACTATTATTAATATAAAAGAGGATGTAATTCAGGACTGTTTTGAATAGATTTTAACCCTAATTAACCACCCTTAACAGGCCAACTATTTAACAAACTATATATTTATTTCACCCAAAGTTGTTATGAGGACTGCTTAGTTTTTAAATTATTATTATTATTTTGAAATATTAATCCCAAAATGTATTAAATTATGAAATGCAAAGGTCTATATTGCATAACATAACATCTAGAAAAAGGGTATAAAATATGTTGAAGTGTAAAATGTAATTATTGTTGATTTAATTAATAAATATATTGTGTATATTATAGTATGAGAAGGTTTATAAGGCATCAATCACAGCTGTAGTGGAGAAAACACCACAAGAATTACTTTAAAAACATAAATATAACACCATTTATACCAAATTATATGTTATATTTAAACACGCATTCTACTAATATAAATTTTTGTAGCTTGGTGGCGGCACCTACATGTTCTAATCGGCATTATTTGTAAATAAATAAAATAAAATAAAATAAAATAAAATAATAAATCGTGAATGTATGCTGTTCAGCGCGCGTTAACATTAGGGTGTAACAGACTTGCACAAACCAAAGTTCTATTTTTAGACTGTTAATAGTTACATTGTTGTTTGAAATATATAGAACTACTTGTTTAAGCTTAGAAAATATATTTAATTATGTACAAAAATTACTACGCGAAGCAGCGAGATATTGCACTATTTTCTATCAATTTTAATGAATGAAAAATATATAAATTAATTCAGAAATGAACACAAGATGGTACTAGAGGTTTCGATTTTATTTTACATGGAAATTAATTGAATAATAACTGCTTGTTGTATCAAATCTGAATAAATTTTGCTCTAATTCGTTTGGAATATATTTTTTATAAAATTATTATGGAAGAAAACGAAGTTCAGTGGGATTTTCAGAAAATTATTGAATATAAAATTAATGTAATATGGAAATATTAATTTAGCAATGTTTATAAATTTACAATGCCAAACTCTTAATTAATTTAAAAGCGTATACTATAGCCCATTGAGGGGCCAAAATCTCCATTTATTAACTACCCGTTTTAAAAATTCATGGCCTAAATTAGAAGTGGTAAATATGCGAAATTATTTATGAGTTCTTTAAATAGAAAATACCCTTTGTTAAGTGCTGATAATGCAACTAATAACCCTTTATTTAGATACAGCAGAGTGGCACACCCAGTAATGGGTAATATGCCGTGATGATTAATTAATAACCCTTTATTTACTAACCCTAATTTACTCAAAAAATATTATTTGCACCCCTACAAACTCCAAATAAAAATTAATAAACTATAAATAATTATAATTAATAAATTAGCAGTCCTGCTATACCCTAATTTAAATTACTGATATTTTTTTAATAATAATATTAGTGTTTAATAATATAATTAATAGCCCTTAATTGTTTCTATTTATATATAAATAAAACAAACCAATACTTTCAAGATTAAATAATGACATTAATTTTTTATTATGAATTAATTTGGACAGGATGATGACAGTTGGAAAGGCGGACACATGGAAATAAAAATACGAATCGAGGGGTAGCTAACTTAAACTAAAGCCCATCTAAACTGTTCAAGTCCTGCTCTGGAATTATATATACTTATTTTATTAATATTGTTATTTCAATTATGAAATATATTAATTAATAATTAATAATAGCCATCTTAGGAGGCCAACACATAAATAAACAATAGAAACACCTGAAATCCTCCATAGATTGTCTATTATTATTATTATTAGTATTTATTAATAAGAAGAAACAAATGAAATTAATAATTAACAAAATTAATTATAAAAATAAATAAAATAAGGGCTTGTTAATTATGTTTATTAACTTCCAGTTATCAAGTTTACTGTAAGATTAATTGAATTATTATAAAAACTACAATTAATCAAATAAATTTAATCTACAAATATTTGCTATTAATTAATGATTAATTCAAATAAAAATATTGATTTCTTTTCACCCATCTAAACCAGGTAATTAAAAAATAATAATTTAGGGCAGAATGTCAGACAACTTAGAAAGGCGAACATATAAATAAATAGCGAATGAAACGAGGGGAAAACTAACTTAACCTAGGAGCCCTCCTAAATGCCTGAGTCCTGCCCTGGATTTTATGGAAATTATTAGGATGAAATTACTGCTACAATTAATTGCAATTTAATCACAATTAACCACCTTTAATAGATCATTTAATAAAGAGGAAAATTAAATAATATTTACCTGTTTACCCCATTTTATTAGGAAGACTGCATTATTTATTAATTATAATTCTAAATAAGTTTAACTATTCAATGTAAGGTATGGGCCCATTGCATAGCTGTGACTTTTGAATAGAGTTTAACCCCAATTAACCACCTTTAATAGGCCAAAAAATTATTAAACTACATACATTAGAATTTTAATTTTACCCAAATTTGTTACGAGGACTACATAGTTTTTTTTATTATTACCCAATTTGCAAATATTAAATCCGAAAATAAATTTTTAATTCAATTCATTTTTTAATTGTGAAATGCAAGGGTCTATATTACATAACATTACACCCAGAAAAGGGGTATATAATTTATAAAGTCTAAAATGCAATTGATGTATATTTAATTATTGTTTGATCTAATTAATAAATAAATTATACAAAAAAAAATTAAATGGTAGGGAACTTTTTTGTACCGCATATTTATTACTCCTTTTAAAAAAATTCCAGGCCCGATTATTTTATTTAAAAGCGCATATACCATAACTCCTTGAAGGCCCAAAACCTCAGCTTATTGGACAACCTATTTAAAAAAATTCACAGAGCAGTAATTATTTATTTCAAAAGATAAACTACCCCTGTTGTTTCTGTGTGTGAAAGGTTGGTGTTATTTTTACTGTGTATGTATACGTGGTAAATATGTGAAATTATATATGAATTCAATAAATAAAAAATACCCTTTTAACTGCTGGTAATGCAATTAAAAACCCTTTAATTACTATACCCTAAATTACTTCATTCTGAACCCGTTAATAAATTTATTATTTACCCCCTTATAAATGCCAAAAATGATTAATAAATCATAATTATAATTAATATTAAAAAAATAAACCAACAGTCCTCTTTCCTCTTACAGCCCAATAATTTAAATTACTGATATTTTTTATTAACTTTGTGTTTAATAAAATAATTAACAGGCCTTCATTGTTTTCATTTATATACTTAGAAACGAAACAAAATAGTACTCTCAAAATTTAAATAATAATGAGATTAATATTCAATTAATTAATTAATTAACCAATTAACTGGACAGGATGGTGAGACAGTTAGAAAGGCGAACACACAGAAATAATACGAAACGGGGGGAGCTATCTTAACTAAAAGCCCCTCTAAACTGCTCAGTCCTGTCCTGGATTTAAATCTATTCATTTTATGAATTTGATATAATTATGAAATGTATTAATTATTAATTAATAATAGACATCTTAAGAGGCCAACACATATATAAACAACAGAAACACCTGAAATCCTCCATAGATTATCTATTATTAACAGAAAAGAAAGATTCGTGATTAATATTTAACAAAGTTAATCATCAAAAAATAAACAATTCAAGGGCTTGTTAATTATATTTATTAACCGCTAGTTATTTAGTTTAATGTAAGATAGAATTATTATAAAAATCCGCAATTAATTTTAATTAATCCAATTCATTTCATCCTCAATTATTTGCTATTAATTAAAGATTAATTCACATTAAAAATTTGAATTACTTTTATCCCTTTAATTATTTTTAGGAAGTGGTTATAAAATAATTTAAAAGGCAGAATGTCAGGCTACTTAGAAAGGCGAACATATAAATAAATAACGAACGAAACGAGGGGAAATCTAACTTAACCTAGGAGCCCCTCTAAGAGCCTGAGTCCTGCCCTAAATTTTGTGAAAATTATTAATTATAATTAATAAAGAGATGTATTACTCTTTCAAATTAATGTTGACTTTATTTGAACTATTATTCAAATGTAAAGAGGATGTAATTTAGGACTGTTTTGAATACATTTTAACCCCAATTAACCACCCTTAACAGGCCAACTATTTAACAAAGTATATTAGAATTTATTTAACCCAAAGTTGTTATGAGGACTGCTTAGTTTTTAAATTATTATTGTACAAATTTCGAAATATTAATCCCAAAATGTATTATTATCATTAAATTATGAAATGCAACACCTAGAAAAAGGGTATAAAATATGTTGAAGTGTAAAATGTAATTATTGTTGATCTAATTAATAAATATATTATGTATATTATAGTATGAGAAGGTTTATAAGGCATCAATCACAGCTGTAGTGGAGAAAACACCACAAGAATTACTTTAAAAACATAAATATAACACCATTTATACCAAATTATATGTTATATTATATTATATTTAAACACGGATCATACTAGTATAAATTTTTGTAGCTTGGTGGCAGCACCTACATGTTCTAATTCGCATTTTTTGTAAATAAATAAGTAAAATAAAATATAATAATAAAATCGTGAATGTATGCTGTTCAGCGCGCGTTAACATTAGGGTGGAACAGACTTGCACAAACCAAAGTTCTATTTTTAGACTGTTAATAGTTACATTGTTTGAAATATATAGAACTACTGTTTTAGCTTAGAAAATATATTTAATTATGTACAAAAATTACTACGCGAACCAGCGAGATATTGCACTATTTTCTATCAATTTTTATTAATGAAAAATATATAAATTAATTCAGAAATGAACACAAGATGGTACTAGAGGTTTCGATTTTATTTTACATGGAAATTAATTGAATAATTACTGCTTGTTGTTTCAAATCGGAATAAATTTTATTCTATTTCGTTTGGAATATATTTTTATAAAATTATTATGGAAGAAAACGAAGTTCAGCGGGATTTTCAAAAAATATTGAATATAAAATGTACATAATATGGAAATATTAATTCAGCAATGTTTATAAATTTCCAATGTCAAACCCTTAATTAATTTAAAAGCGTATACTAGAGTCCATTGAAAGCCCAAAATCTCTATTTATTAACTACTTGTTTAAAGAATTCATGGCCTAAATTAAAAGTGGTAAATATGTGAAATTATTTATGAATTCATTAAATAGAAAATACCCTTTTTAAGTGCTGATAATGCAATTAATAACCCATTATTTGGATACTAATACAAAGCAGATTGGCACACCCAGCAATGGGTAATATGCCGTGATGATTAATTAATAACCCTTTATTTACTATACCCTAATTTACTCAAAAAATATTATCTGCAATAAAAATTAATAAACTATAATTATAATTAATAAATTGGCAGTCATCCTACACCCTAATTTAAATTACTGATATTTTTTTTAATAATAATAATATTAGTGTTTAATAATATAATTAATAGCCCTTAATTGTTTCTATTTATATATAAATAAAACAAACCAATACTTTCAAGATTAAATCATGATTAAATTTTTATTATGAATTAATTTGGACAGGATGATGACAATTAGAAAGGCGAACACATGGAAATAAAAATACGAATCGAGGGGTAGCTAACTTAAACTAAAGCCCATCTAAACTGTTCAAGTCCTGCTCTGGAATTATATATACTTATTTTATTAATTTCTTTATTTCAATTATGAAATATATTAATTAATAATTAATAATAGCCATCTTAGGAGGCCAACACATAAATAAACAATAGAAACACCTGAAATCCCCCATAGATTGTCTATTATTATTATTATTAGTATTTATTAATAGGAAGAAACAAATGTAATTAATAATTAACAAAATTAATTATAAAAATAAATAAAATAAGGGCTTGTTAATTATGTTTATTAACTTCTACTTATCTAGTTTACTGTAAGATTAATTGAATTATTATAAAAACTTCAATTAATCAAATTAATTTAATCTACAAATATTTGCTATTAATTAATGATCAATTCAAATAAAAATATTGATTTCTTTTCACCCATCTAAACCACTTAATTAAAAAAAACTAATTTAGGGCAGAATGTCAGACAACTTAGAAAGGCGAACATATAAATAAATAGCGAACGAAACGAGGGGAAAACTAACTTAACCTAGGAGCCCCCCTAAATGCCTGAGTCCTGCCCTGCATTTTATGAAAATTATTAGGGTGAAATTACTGCTACAATTAATTTCAATTTAATCACAATTAACCTAATTTAATAGATCATTTAATAAAGAGCAAAATTAAATAATATTTACCCATTTACCCCATTTTATTACGAAGACTGCATTATTTATTAATTATAATTCTACCCCTTAGTTACTATTGAAAATTTTGAAATTTTCTAAATAAGTTTAACTATTCAATTATTTAAGTTATGGGTCCATTGCATAGCTGTACACCTAGAAAAGGGTTTAGAGTATTTAATGAGCAAAATTACTGTCTGTTAAATACGTAAATACTGTGTAAAATTTGTAAAAAAGTAGAAATAAATTTTTGTTGCCGCATTCAATATTCGTTTAAAAATTCCCCAGGGCCGTAACTATTTTTTTTAATACCGTCCGTATATTATATCGCGTTTATTGTGTCAGAGTAATTAACAAAAATATTAAGTATAAACCAGTTATAAAAATTTAAAGTGTCGAAGACTTATTTAAATTATTATATTATTATAATAATCGTGAAACTTGGACCACATGGATTAACTGGACCAATTTAATAAAAGTTCAGCTTTTTATTGCGGATAGACAAATTTAGATATTTTGTTTCGCCACAAATTATAATAATAAGTACCTATAGTGCATTCGCTGAGATATTTTTGGTAAAATTATAAGGTTAGTGTCAGTGATTTGTGCCTTTTATTTTGTCCGTTGCCTAGATATTTAGTGTATTTATTGCCATGCCAATCTCAAATAACAAAATACCACCAAACTCCTAACATCAATATGCGTGTTAGGATATGACATTCTAATTCTGATATACAGACAGAACATTCGGAATAAAAGAGTGTTTGTTCCATTTTGATTTCTTTATTTTCATATCGTTGATATCAGCGTAATAATTTTTTAGAAAATTCAAAATACCTACTATCTGTTTCAGCTGATTTGAAATTATTAAAGACCGGTAATCATTTTCTTGTTTATGATTATACCCTTCCCCCATTTACCTTGTTGTACGAAATGTACAAATGATCATCGAATAACTGTCGTCAAGCTATCGCATGCTATCTTTTGCACAACTCAAATGCGTTCCTAAGGTGGACGCGCTGTACGTGATGAATTATGTTATTATTTTAATGTCCGACTGGTATGTTATATACCAAATAACACTCAAGAGAGTGTTATGAGTTGTTGCTATGGTAATGTTGTCAATAAATTGATATTGATACTAGGATAAAGCCTAAAAAACAAACAAAACTTTTTGATCCGTAATCCGAAGAATATTAAAAAATTATAGTCGGATGTTAAACGTTGAACGCACCACGGGAATTAAACGGACAATATGCCTTCGGTCAACGTACATACAACTGCAAAGCTTTTCCTACTGCCGCTTCAAATGATTTTGAAATTGCTCAATTATTTTAAATTGCCTAAATGAACCTATTTCTTAAAATATTTTATATTTGTATTGTTTTTCTTTTGTGCCGCAAGCCTATTGCTTTTTATTAATTTTACCATACCAGTGGCGTAGTGGTTATTTTTCGACGTATTTATTACCACAAACGTATTATTTCTTCTTTGTATTTTTACCGCAAAAGTGGTGGCAAATTTCCCGAACTGCGAGCCGATTTCGATATTTTTATTAAGCGCAGACATAAGAAAATCGTGCCATTATTTTTATTTATTTCTCTTACTCTAGTGTGATTTGTAATGTGTACTTATAAACTATAGGTTCTATATTTTTGTTATTAGGAGCCGTTACATGGAAATTAGGCTCAGGATTACAATGGATAACATAAGTAAAAATTTGGGGAGGGAAAGGATTTTCAAGGGGTGGTGTCGCTGAAGAATTCCTTAAGACTCCTGAAAAAATAAAAGGAATATTTATTGTAATTATTTTTTAAAGTTATTATTTTTTCCTACCAGTCAAGTGGATATTTGCTCAGTGTCCGTGAGGTTCAGCTGGGAATAAAATCCCTGTAGATTCCTGGCTGCAAAAGAATAAATTATTAGTTATTTATTCATTTTTTATTAATTATTATTCAACATACTTATCCTGATTTTTCTGATTGTTTATTTTCCAAGTGCTTGAGTGGTTCTGGAATGGTTTGTCCATCTTCGGATGATGACCCAGCTTAAAATATTATTTATTAATTAATTAATAATTTTTTATTTATTATTATTTGACTTACTTTGATATTCTCGATGGGTCGTAGATTTTCTGGGCGTCCGAGTGATCTGAGGTCCATTATTCTTTGTTCTGTGATGTCTTGAGTTCTTACTTATAAACTAATTTGTGTTTGTGTGTATTTGTTTTATATATTTATTATATTTTATTTCATATATTTAATTATTTGATATCTATTGCATTTATTATTTACTATTTCTTTATTCATTATCTTTACAATATAATGGCACAATTTTCAAAGTCTATATGGTACCTACTATTTGTAGGATTTTAAGAGGTTGCCTAACCATTTGTTAGGACTTAATGCCTAGCATCCTAGGGCTTTACGAAGACTGGGCGCAAAACATACATGGGCGCAAAATATACATGGGCGCAAATTATACATGGGCGCAAACTATACATGGGCCACCCCATAGAACTAGTGCTATGGATAGCCAGATATGCAAACATACAAAATAATACATAATTAGTGCCGGCCCCGTACCCGTGACGCAATTAAAAACTATACTATTCATCACGAAAAAAGATTATTCAAGGTCATTTATTGAGCCGTCTGATATAATATTATTTACAGATTTTACTGTATTTCGTACTCATAGGCGTGCAAGGCGAAATAGATAGATATAAATTCTGCCCTTTGATTGGCCAGATTGCAAACCTAATTCACAAAAGCGAAAAAAGTATCAACTGTCTTCGAACAAGTGACCTTAAATAGTCATCTTCCGTAAACAAACTATACATCTAAGTCCCTACATATAGGTACATGCGCAGCTATTATCGTCGTATATTTTTTAATTATATACCCATACCAAGGTTTGTTTGTTTGTTCGATGATTACGTGATTATACCAAATCACTTTTTGGGAATTGAACCCAAAATCCCAAACATATCCCATTTCATCGCGAAAACGAACAATAATTCCGATTCTTTCGATACTGCCACCGACGAAAAGTCGTACCAAAGTGCCAAGATAATATCATCTTGGCGCTTTGGCGGAAGTAGAAGAGCCCGCTAGACCTCGCGTGGCCCGACACCTGCCGGACGACCGAATTATTAACGAAATACGGTATGAAATTTGCAGGTTTTATTACCTACCCGGATATATGTAGTTATCTAAACGGGTACGGGTGCACGTAGACAAAGATAATGAAATAATAATGTAAAAGGGTGCCTTCCAAGTCAAATCTGGATAATTTTAAGTGTGCATCATGTTTTTTTTGTTGGGGGAAGGGTGGAATTATCCAGAATTTAACAAGTTTCTGTTTTCCAGCGGGTGTGACATATGTGTCAAAGTATTTATTCATTGTGACTCTACGGAAAAATGTAATTTTATACATAACAAAGCACCGAATTAATTGAATTATAACTGTATATTGAATAAAACCATTTCTTTAAGTAAGCTACGTTAATGAATTAATTATTAAATAAACAAAAAGTGGATATATGAACTGAAAAATGTAATTATATTGCCATATAATTAATTATTTTAATGTTATTTAATGAAAAATGGTACTTTGCTATATTTTTGTCATTTTATTAATAAAAAATAATTGATATTGCAAAGAAAGACACATAAATCACCGTAAAAACCCCATATATCGTACAATATTTTCATTATTAATTTAAATATCAATTTTAATATTGTTTTTGTACGATTGGACATTTTTACAACAACAAAAAACTATAACTAACTTAACTGAAAATAAGAAATCAAATTATTTCTGAAGACTGGCGCTCTTCTGGACTCACTTGGTGACCTCCGGCTCATATAGGCTCAATAGGATTACCTCAGGCTCAGCTTGGCTCCGAAGACCTAAACTAGAAGACCCTACCACTGAAAAACTAAGAAAATAACTTATAACTAGCTGAAAAAGAGCTGAAAGAAAGTGTTAAGCTGTGGACAAACATTTTAATTAAACTGAAAACATGTTGATTAGTAAATTACATGCACAATTTTAAAGCTAATTAGCTAAAGGGGGAAGAAAAATACATGTTAGCAAATGTGCTGGAGACAGAACGGCAAAGAAAAACTTTTACTCACATCAAACCCTGGAGATAGTCCTACAGTGTTGACATTTTACAATTCCTCTTATCCATATCCTGGAGTGGTACTGGGAAACATCATCTCGGGAAACTTGAATGCCTTAAAATGTTATATATCTCATTTTTCAATCAAACTTAATTGACTGAACACTATAAACACTACACTCACTTTGTTTTATGACACTATTCACATAATAAATACTAAATGGACTCATAATTGTTCGTACTTAATTCAAATCAATCAGTAATTAAAACTAACCTCACATTTATCCGTCAAAATTCTAACTGAATATTTTTTTTTTTTTAATTGGTTAAATATGTTACATTTCTACTTGAAATGATTAAAATTTAAGGTTACCGACTAAATTTATTTATAATTAATCAACATCAAATAGATTCTAACGTCAATTGTATGTAGCTCACAGAAATTTAAAATGTTTACAAGTCTAAACATGCTTATCAAACTCGAAACTACTCGAACATACCAGAAATATCAATTATGAGCCTTTAAATATAATCAAACACTTAATAAATATCAATTAGACTCATAATTGTTCACACTTAATTCAAAGTTATTGAGTAATGAAAACTAACCTCAAATTTATTAGACAAAAATCTAACTATATACTAAAAATGTTATGAAAATTTCATAAATACGTAATATTTCTACTTGAAATAATTAAAAATTAACGTTACCGTCTTCATTTGTTGATAATTAATCAACATCAATCAGATTCTAACCTCAATGTATCGCACAGACATTTAAAATGTCTACAAGTCTAAACATGCTTATGAAACTCGAAATTACGATAAAAAGCATCGTACATACCAGAAACATCAAATATGAGCCATTAAAATAGTAATGGTAAACATATAATTATTTTTAATTACTGTCACAGCACATAAATCGCACGTGTAAACGGTTTAAACACTACAAACACTTCACATTATTTTATTTCACTAAACACTATGAATTGGACTCATAATTATTAACCTCTGATGCATAATTAGTTCAAAGTTAATTAGTATTGCACATGTAAACAAACATATGACAATTTGTCACTTCAATTTTTTTGGAAAAATTGTTAAATTGTTATATTTTCACTTAAAATGATTGGAAATTACCTTTACACACTTTAATAATTGATAACTAATTAATATCTAATAGATTCTAACCGCGAACTGTCACTCAACAGAAATTCAAAATGGCGGATTTGTAGACTCCAACAACAAGTTTTCACAAGTCCAAACATTATGCTTATCACACCCGAAACTAAGATAAAATGCACCGTACACATCAGATATAACAATTATGAGTCGCTAACATAGGTTTAATTAACGGATATTAATGATTATTGATCACTTTTCTGGAGCAGAGGACCTGCACCCTTGCTTGCTAAAAACCGACTAATATGGCGGTCATTGATGGGGTCCCTTATATAGATTCGGTGAAACATCTGAACATCGAATATTTCTCGGAAAATCACTTTTATTCTAAAATTAATTAATAATAACGATTAGATTCGCTTTTTTACGCTGATTCTAAATATGTATTAGTTTTTGCGATTAATTAATTTATAAGTGAGATATTTAACTTCAAACTCTCCAGCTGACTCCATCTTGACAGCTAAAAACTCAAACTTTCATCTGGCGAATTCTATTGAATTTGGCTTTTACGCACAATTAGCGGCCCTTTTGGCGTCATAAATCGAAAGTCTGGCCCAAATTAGTAAACTAGCCGCAACCCCGACCCATGAAATATATTAATTATTTGGGGGGCTCGTATTGGAAAACTATGCCCTAGTCCCGTAAAGACTCCCCTAATTTTATGTTCGAACCCCAAATTATGACCAAAAAATCGAAATCTACACCCTTTTTAACCCGTATATGAAATTTGAGCACAATTGATTAAAAAATAAGCGAACGGGGGGTAAATGTTGAAAGCTCTCAGAGTTGTCACAAATATCAAGAATTCCAGTCAGATTTGCAGTTTCGAAACCGGGTTTTTCATAATAATAATAAATATTACTTCTTTCTAAACATTTATACAAAATTTCAAGTCCATCGGTTAAAAAATACACGGACCGGGTGATGCTATCTTTGAATATTCCATGGACTGCCCTAAAACCGGAAGGAAAATACAATTCCAGTCGGTTTTACGACATCGAACCAGAGTTTTGGACTATAATAAGAAATAATACATATATATATATTAAACTCTGTATGGAATTTGGCTTCAAATGATTCAAAAATAAACGAACCATCTACTATTATGTCAAAAAATTTGTAAAGTTGCCGAGTGTGATACGATTTACGTTGGTTCTACGTAACTCGAAACCAACTTTTACGTTATAATATCCAAATACACGTAGCTGAGAACATTTATCCATATTTTTATTGCAATCGGTTCAAAAATACACAAACCAGCAACAAAATACTATTGGTCATTTTCAGTTATTTTGATCCAGAGATGGAATTCATTGTTCAAAAATTATAAAATTAGAATACTATTGTAATTTTGTCCGTAGAATTGATTGGTCATTTATAAGATTTTGAATTTCATCCTATTTTTCGAGTTACAGCCTAAAAAATGGTATTTTTTGATAAAATTTTGAGGGCAAATATCTCAAAACCGAAAAGAGATATCGATATGCGGTTTCAAAATTTGGGGTCGGATCATTTAGAAGTAACTACATTTAAATTGGATTAAAAGAAAAAAATGGCTAAACTGTAAAAAATATTTTTTAATCATTTATTATTTTGTTTATAAAATTTGCCCCCTTTGTCCAACGAATAGAAACATTGGCCAAATATACTTTAAACCTGCTCCTATCTACCCCGAATACATATATATATATATATATATATATATATATATATATATATATATATATATATATATACAGGGTGTTAATTAAAAAGCGGGCCACAGGTGTTTAACATGGGAAATCAGTTTTCCTTGAGCGAAACTTCCCATTTAATTTTAAACAAAAATGTTTCAAATATATATATATATATATATATATATATATATATATATATATATATATATATATATATATATATATATATATATATATATATATATATATATATATATATATATATATATATATATATATACGGCCACGAGCACTCACTACTACGCACTCCGGTAAGAACAGCTAGCTCAGCGCCATCCAGCGGTAACTAGCTCTGTCCCATCCAACAGAAACTAGCACAAAAATATGTCTTACGTTACGTTTACGTTATGAAAATTATTTCTCTCAGACGAAGCATTGCACTTTGTGAGAAATATTTTAGTGCGTAAAATATTTCTCCCGAACTGCGACGCGTCGACTGGGAGAAATATTTAAAAAAATATTTCTCCCGAACTGCGCCGCGTCGACCGGAAGAAATATTTAAATAAATATTTCTCCTGCAATGCGCAGCGTCGACCGGGAAAAAAATATTTAAAAAAATATTTCTCCCGAAAAGCTCGGCATCGTTCGGGAGAAATATTTTGAAAAATATTTTTCCCGAAACGCCCTGTCGACCGGGAGAAATATTTTAAAAAATAATTATTCCCTCATTTCATTATAGCGCACAAAATAAAAAATAATTTAAGAAATAAAAATTATTTCTCAGTATATTTATTTATTTCTTTAAAATATATTTCTCACGATGCAAAAATAAATATTTCCCACATTTAATTATGCCCAAACGGCGCTTCATAGGTATCCACCAAAAAACATAAATAATAATTTGTCCGTTCGTTACAAACTTGATTTTCAATATGTACCTGTTCTGTCCCAATAAACAGACGAACATCAAGTGATCAATCCCACGGCGACCGCAGAGTGTCACGCGACTGTCGATTGTTATGATACAGCGTTCAATTGTTCTGGTTTCCTAGGAGAGCTGATTACCATACATCATGTTGAGCAGCCAATACTATATGTATTTTACCCCTTACGAACGAGCAGACCGACAAAGTGCAGAATGTCACTGACCCTTCGATAGGTGGACGGTGAAGATGATATATATCTTTTTTTCCACCCTACAACATTTTTTTTTGTATTAATTACTCAAAATAAAATAGTTTTTACTATACCACTGCAGTTTAATAAATAAATCATTGTTCCAATTAAATATTGTTTATATTTAAACTATTTCTAAATCCCGCTACATTCAGGTACATCCATGCACGATAAAATAAATTAAAATGTAAAGGGTATAACCCTCAACCTATCCCATGTATTTTGCCACCTATAATTTTTCATAAATGTAGAGATAAATCATATGATATGGCCATCCTATTCCTACAGAACTTGTAGAAAATTACTGTGTTAGATTAGTCATTCTGAGGTCGTAGCTATACGTGTTCATTTCCCCAATAGTAATCTTACTAAATAGCTTCCATTAATTATGAAAACATAATTGTTTTAGGGATATGTATCTAAAGAATAACGCAGGTCATGTTTTTGAATCAACCAATCAACGCTTTCCTTTTATGTTAAAAATTTTCAGAATAGTCTAGTCGCAGCACATGTATGTTCCAAGCGCCCGCAAAACTCGAGTCGTATATTAGTTTTTAAAATAAGTTTAAAAAACAAGTTTAAGGGCTCGAGTTTTGTGCTTTAGGAATTGTTTTTGTCAGAATTTTTTTTAAAATATCTAAAAATGACTCTAATTATCCACTCGGAAGACATCGAGTATCTTCGGGCTCCTTGGCGCTCTGACGACCAGTGCTGCCAATATTAAAATTACTCTATACTTCATTTCACGTTAGAAAATAGTGATGAGATAGGTGCAGTTTAATCTTGTTGTTTGATTGGACAATATTGGAGTCCATTTACCTGCATCAAAAAACTGTCCATTATTAATTAATTGTTTTGTTATTTACATACACAAACTTAACCTAAAATGTCATTAAGTCAAAAGCACATGCACTGACTGCAACGCAAAACACAACTGCACTAATCTAATGTAGTACCATCTATCAACAAAACTATCATTATACTTTATTTCACGTAAGAAAATGGTGATGGGAAGATAGGTGTAGTTTGAGCTTCCCATGAAGTATAGCAATAGTTTTGGTGTTAGATTATCGGGATTTTCCACGATTTTATATAGTATTTTTTTTAAATAATTTTATCTGAACGTATAACTAAAACTAAGACTGTCGGTGAAAATCCGTTGAAAAAATTCGTATTAATTAGCGATGTATAGTCCTCCGAAATTTGAAAATATAGATGTGACGTCACGAACACAAGTTTCTAAATTATATTTATAAAAAAATAAATGAATATTATTATACTGTACAAGTCTACATGATTTATAATTGAAAATGTATTTAAATTATTAAGTTTAATGCAAAATATTTATATTCACATAAAAACTGTTTGAGAATTGCAGTACTGGACTGATAGCCACGCCTCTGCTATGTGAATTTCTTTATTTCTATTGGTAATGGGCTCCTCCCCTAACTTGGTATTCGTTATATATTTATAAGCCGTATTTGAGTCGCCAATCATGATAATATATACGGAATTCATATGAGTGACGAGCTGCTATAACAAAAATCCGCTCATTTCCGAAGTATTTCAATTATATCGTTTTATTTCTTTATTAATATTCATCATTACGCATATACTTTCAATATTTTTTTCTAATTTATCTTAAATCAATTGCGCTGTAATCCCCTATTACCCGAAATTAGCCGATGGGTAACAATTCTATAGCCGACATTTGAGTAATTACCCACCGATTGGCAACACTGCTGACGACTATACTTTAAAAAAATTTTGGATACTGCTATTCACCTGTAATTTCAAATATGATTCTAATCCATACAAGTTCTTCAGCGTTGAGGTGCAACGGTTCTTCTATAATATTGTTGTAAGTAGAACATGCATTATATTTACATGTTAATAACTTCCAATTGTTACAATTTATATTATTTTTTTATTATAAATGTAATATATGTGTCTTTTTTAAATAATTAACTTTTAAATGTGTGAAATTGTATTGGTGGTTTATATCAAACCTTTAAATTTAAAAAAATGATTTTTTTTGTTTTAAAACACATTTCTGGGATTATATTTCACAGATTTTTGGGGTACATATATGAGAGAATTTTATCCGGGCCACTCTCTATGTTGGCTCCAAATAAATAAATAAAAATTGTGCAGGCAATGATTCTGCTTAATATTAATATTTGACCGTGTCTAAATGCATTTGATTTTTCTCCATTTAACAAGTTAACGATCATGTGGACCTTAATTGTGCGCGCCATGTTTTTTGCACCACGTGCACCTATCTGGTGCACAAGTTTTTTTGTGAAATACTCCTTCACATCAACTATTTTTTTTTCCAAAAAGAAAACAGTTATTGAACCCCTACTACCAAAATTTAACAAAAATTTACCTTGGTCCAGGGGTAAAGTTTCAAAATTTAGGGCTGGTCGTTAACGTGTTAAATAACATTGGGTTTTGACACATTTTGGAACTGTATTTTTGTGAATAAGAGATTTTTAAAAATCCACTCAATATTGGAATTTACGAGGCCAAAATTATATTAATTGGGCCTGCACAATATTTTTCCATTATATATTATTACTGTAAAATATACAATTTCAGCTTAAATTAAGAAGAAAAATAAAATTGGTTCGCTAACAATTAGGTTTTAAACTAAATTAAATTAACTTTGAGACACGAATCAGAATAGTTGGTTCCCTATTTTAATATTGCATTGCGCCTCCCTATCCCATATTTGTTGCAATTTTATTTTTAACAGTTTTTGCAGTATGAAACGGGCACCATCCTGCTGAAAAACGTAGCTCCCTGCGACCGACTGGCATAAAGGAATTGATGGTAAAATATCTGATGAGGCCAACGCCAAACCTCCCGCTATTTAATTTTTATTAATTTAAATACATATACTTACATATTTAGTTATTGCGGAAACTATATTAAGATCCATTCCATATAACTATGGTTCTATTTACTATTTTATTTTTAAAACGTTAGAGTAAAGTCGGTGAATGTGGAATACCATTTTTATTTCATTGAAAAAAACATGCGAGAAGATGGCGGTTAATCATCAAATATTGTATATAGGTCATTTAAAGTGTACTTTACAAAATAGTAACACTTTCAGGGTGATTATCTAAAATGATTCATTTATAAGAGCAATTTTCTTCAAAATGGAAATTTTTACACCTGTTGAAAAAGGGATGGTAATGTGGAATACCATATTGCATTAACGTGGAATATATACCACATAACCATACTTACTTTCACAGTATAAGAAAATTCAGAAAACCATGGAAATATGTTCTTTAAATTATTTATTCCTTCTTATCAAAAATATAAACAAAAATAAAATGAGTATGCTATTAGAATGTAACAAAATAAACTATATTATTCCGCACTGCCTTCTGCATGTTTGCTTCTTGCTAGGTATACTTTTCTGGTACATTTTCCTAAACCAAGAACAGTTATCTACTCATATTATAACATTTTCGCTAATTTGGAATATTTTACATTGGCATACCCCTTGGTATTCCACATTAGCGGATTTGTTGACATTAAATTCCCGCCATCGAATTTCATTTAGGAATTAGTTTGAAAAATATTTTTTAAATCTAGCCTACATCCCCAAACCCCTATCCACACTGCAGTTGCAAAAAATCGTATTTTCGACTACACAATCAGTAATAAAACTACGTATCTTTACACTTGCTTAAAAAGCTCAGCAAGCACTCATACTATTTTTCAAGGTTTTTGATGTTATGCACAATGTAGTTAAATTGGTGTCTCTATGTAGGTAATAACTCCCCTACACACGTGCATTTGTGCCATTAGATCGCAGTTGTCGTGTACCATTTTTTCAAAAAGCATCTATTCCACATTAGATGACTATTCCACATTCACCGACTTTACTCTACTATTATTAATTTGAAATTATTAGTTCTTTGACAGTGACATTTATCTGCCAGTTACATATATTTGAGATATGAACTGTGTAACCAGGGAGTTTTGCTTGTTTAAAGCGTAGGCTCCGGGATTAAAATTATAGATAATTTTATAAATCTATAAAATATATAGAAAAAGTATTTATGCAAATCTGTGGAAATTTAATAATCTTTAATTTAATTTAAATCTTGAAAACATAACATAAAGGTATTTATCGAAGAACATCTATTTTGAGCTTTAAGTAAAGTGACATTTTCGGTTACCTGATGTACACCAAAATCTAATGGTCTTTTCCTAAATTAGAATAAGGGATATGAAAAACTTCGCAAAATTTTAACGAAACGGGTTAAAAGGGAAAGTGCTTCATTATCCGGCCCTTTACAATTTACGTCGTTTACATCAGAAATAATGCATAAACTAAGATCACAAATCAAAAAATACAAATTTAATCAATTTGGTTACTATACGGAACTTTTTTACAGGTGGTTTTGGTCGAATATAATCTTTCAAGCGATTAAAAGAAACAGGCAATATAAAAGCAGTGCCGCCAAAACAAAAATTTGGTGATCGACTTGATTAAAACGGACATCATGCAGTTACAGCAGAGAAGATTCGATTTATGGCTTATTAGGTGAGAAACTAAACATTAAAAATAGTAAAAAAAATCTGATGTGGCCAGCACATTACCTTCCGTCAGTTCTATGTATTTTGTATAAATGTCATACAGAAAGTTCCTTGCAAAAGATTATATTTCTTGTACATTACCTTAAGGCAGTTGCATGTATTTTATACAAATTCTATACAGAAAGTTTCTAACAAAAGATCTTATATTTCCAGTAAAATTATAACATAAACATACTGTCAACTGCACTTGACACTGACACCTTTCAATCTGAATTTTCTTAATGTAGCAGCTGTTTCCAGAGTTATAGCAAAGCTGACTAATATATATGATATATAATTTCTTTATAATTTTTTAACTCTATGTCCATTCAATAGGAAGTATAAAATGCATTCAAATCGTATAGAGAATAAATAATTCTTTAATATTTATAATAACATTAAATGTGAAAAAATGATATTTAACATCGTTTTTTCAAGAAAAACTGTTAAAATCTTCAAATGAGGGTACTTCCGGTTGACCAATTATAACCAAAATCTAATCAGCTCTTCACATGGATGTAACGAAGAGGAATACGAAAGAATTATAATTTTTGGAATTGTAGTATTAGAGTTATCGCATTAGAAAATTTTGTCACACACAGACACACACACACACACACACACACACACACACACACACACACACACACACACACACACACACACACACACACACACACACACACACATACACACACACACACACATACAGACATCATCGTAAAAATAGTAAAATCGTATTCTAGGGACCCTAAAACGTGCTTATTCATTAAAAACTCACCACCGAATTTTTTGACCAAAGACAATACCTTCCTTACCTAAAGGTGACGGAAGGTAAAATTAGACTTATGGGTCGATTCTGTTCACATCTGTAAGTCTGTAAAAACTTGACAAAAACGCATCTATTTTTGTTGAATAACATGGGCGCCCGTACAATATTGTTCAAGGGGGGGCAAAGTCAAAAATACAAAAATATAATATACTAAAAATAAGTATATTCGTAAAAATATAAAACAACATAAATATTTATAGAACAAAATCATAGTACAGTAATAGTACATTACTAACCGACGTGGAAACTGTTTCATTTCTGTCGAAGGCGAAGATAGCTGACCAAGGCCCGAAGGTTATCAATAACTAACTTCCCAACTTTTTAAAAGTCAGAATTCGTTGTATTACCAACCGATTGTAAATAAACAACATTACCTACTTATTCTTTTTTTTTTTCGAAAATGCAAATTTTAAATTTCTTGCATCGTTCATTTAGAACTTCGTCTATATATTTTTATTTATTTTCGCTTATGTAATCGCGATGGAGGCTCATCATACATAAACCGTCTACCCGATCTTCGCTAATAGAAGATCTAATCCATGTTTTCACTATTCTTTGAGTACTAAAAAATCTTTCCACAGTGCATGTAGTTGGAGGAAGACAAATTAGAATTTCTAAAGCTTTGGAGATTGCTGGGTAAAATGTACAATGTTGTAAAAGTTCTATTACAGGAGTTTCTTTAGTAATAATCATTTCTTTATTTGAAACCCAATAATTGTGCCATGTTAAAGCTTCTTCTAAAAAATTGTCAATTTTATAATATGAATGAATCTCTTGAGCTAGTTTAGTAAAATTATTATAGTTTATTTGTTTTAAATAAATAGGATGTAAATTATAGAGGAAAAATGGCAACATTATCTTTCGAAAACCGAGAATTTAAAAAACTAATTAAGGAATCTAAGTAATTTATAAAAATTGCTTTTTTAAAATATTCTCGCACAGAATTAGTTTCGTAGTTTGCACGGTGAATTTGTCTTCCACCACTAGCGACTCTCGGCATTTTTAATTCAAGATTAAAATTAGGATGCGACATAAGTAGCCGTGATAAAACAATTAAAAATGGTAGCTTTGTTTTTAAAATTCTTAAAATTAGAGAAAATCCAGGGGGGGGTAAGTGCCCCCTCTTACCCCCCCCCCTATGGGCGCCTATGTTGAATAATATAAAATTTTACATTAGAGTGCAGGTTTCGTTGCGCTTTTGTTCATTATTTACAAATTTACAGATGTGAACAGAATCGACCCATAAATCTGCTCAAAACACGGTGTAGAATCTATAGGTGAGTGCACGACGTATTCCAATACATTACGAAGAATGGCTAACTAACTGGACTAGTTCATACAGTGTGCCGCTAGATGTCAGGATTTGTTGCGACCCGGGTTTTACACAAAATATTTAAAATATTAAATTATTCATATATAACGCATAATATTCTATTTCCAGTAAAATTATAAAACAAAAAACAACATATGTCAAATTCACTTGACATTCACACCTTTCAATCAGAAATTTATCTTAGTACCTGTTCCTGTGGTTATAATGTAGCTGGCTACCGCAAAATTGTACATTTTGGCACCTTAAAAAGACTATATGGGGTGTATTCTGTAAGGAAACTGTTAATTTTAAACAGTATGTTAAAAATAAACTTGCTGTTAAAATATATTTTGTATTCTGTAACTATCAATTCTGTTAAGATTTTAACACCCGTGTTAAAATTAGGTGTTAAAACTGTATATTTTAACGTCATTCAAATCGATGCCTTTAAAATTTTAACATCTGTTTATACAATAATATTATCACAGCATTTGACTATTTTGCACCTCTAATCAATGAAAATGAAATAGAAAACGAAAGAAAATTACCATGGATGAATACAAAAAAATATTTTGGTGATATTTAATAAAATAAACAACTGTTTTACGAAGTATTTTATTTAATAACGGTCACCCATTCCTTCGTATGTCTTTGTATATCACAGCGTCATGCCAGTAGGAATATTTAATTAACGTAATTCGAGAAAGACTGAACCTTTGAATAGTATACCGAGAGCACAATTTAGATGTATCGTAAAACATAGTTCTTTATTATAATGTAGCTATAAAATGCAGTTAAAAATGCTTATTCCTGTCTTGTTCGTCAAACCAACGTAACTTAACATTTTGGAATGTCAATTCTGAGGATCAAGAAGAAGAAATTTTAAATACAATGATAACTTAATTATTTACAATTTCAATGTAAATCATTTTTAATATGGAACCTAAAAATGAGACATGATTATACAGCAGATTTTATTTATTATCCGAAGCATTATTTCCATTCGTTTATCTAAAGTTTCAAGGTGACAGATTCGTTTTCTAAAATTGCAAAGTGACACATAAGTTGACAGTTGTTTTCTCTTTTTATCATGTTTATTTATTTATGTTATGGTTACTAACTACATAACTTTAGTAAAGACGTGCCTTTTTTCTGTCTTGTTGATCACTTCATTCTGATGTTTAACAGACATGTTAAAATTTATTATTTTAACAGCAGTGTCAAATTTTCGCGTAGAGAATACCAAAAAATGAATTTATTGTTAACAGTCATGTTAAAATATAATTTTTTAAAGGCATGTTAAAATTAACAGTTTTTTTACAGAATACACCC
Organism: Harpalus rubripes; assembly: GCA_963082715.1. Lineage (NCBI taxonomy): Eukaryota > Metazoa > Arthropoda > Insecta > Coleoptera > Carabidae > Harpalus > Harpalus rubripes. The sequence continues at coordinate 41,461,505 of OY720461.1, read as the reverse complement.
CCATTTCTCTTTATTTGATCCATACCCTGTTGTGCATCTTGTAGCAAAACATTTTCTGTCAAATGGTAACGGGTCGCGTTAGCACCATTTTGTTTCCCAGTTACATAGCCATGTCAACGCATCTCGTGCTCTCACCTATAGATACTACACCGTGGCTCAAAATAAAGATATACGGCAAAAGCCATATCTACTCTTATTCCAACTGCAGTTAGTTCAATTTCGTTTAAACCTAATTTTATTTTTGTTTTTAATTTAAGCTCAAATTGTATATTTTATGGTAATAATATACCCTGGATATTATGGTATCCTAAATTTCGGTTGCCTATTGCGCAGTATATGGAATGCGGCGTCTAATGTATGTTTGGTCTTAGGTCTACAAGTCTACCGCCTAAACCTAAAAAAGGCAAAAACCATTCTTCCGGACCCATTACAAAAAGTGGAGAGATCTAAGACTTCCAACTACCAGACTAGCTGCTACATATGCTCGGAGAAATTACGAACCAGATCCCAAAATAGCACACAGCGGCACATTAGACCACACAAGTCGCGATGCACATGATGGCGGTAAGTAAACAACTTTTATTTTATTACTATTACTATTAACTACGTAGTTGTCAATGGGCCGTGTTAGCGGCATGTTGCAATGTTGGGTTGGGGGCCCATGCTTCATCTTATTACATTGAATATAATTCACATGTAATGCCACAACTTTCGTTGATGTTACAACAAAGTAATTCTGCTTCAATAATAATATATGTATTAATTCATAATTTTCAACATGAAATTTAGTTGCTGATGATGGGCGGATATAGCTCGAAACGTCCTAAATATAACTAACAAGGAATATTGGAACTTGAAAGCCTTTTATTTATTGCACGAACTTTTATTTTAGTAATGATGTTTAAAACAATTGATTTCCAATGCTTACTAGACGAGATGTACTCATTCCACACTGATAAAAATAATATTTTGAAACAAAATAGAACACTTCGTTTCAAAACGTTTTGCACATTCTATATGTGCCATGTGTAATTCCTTTTCATTCAAGAAAAAATAAAGTTTTAAAAAATCTGGGGGGCAATTCTTGAAAAGTGAGATGACAGTGAGATTTGACAGAAGTGAGTAAAAACGTCACGTGACTTACATGTCACGTAGTGAGATTTTTTCTTTAATTCTTGAAATCATTTTGTTATCTCACTACTTCACATTTCATCTCACTACGTGAAACTTATCTCCCCACCTTTTTGGTTGTGAGAATCAATGCCACTCGCTAATGTCAAATAGAAATTTGCTTAATACTAAATTATATTAACTAATATTATAAATAAAATTATTACAAATATCATGGTTGACGAGAGAGATGTAGCTGCCGCTTTAAAGCATTTGGAAAATACAGAAATTACTTTTCGAATCAAATTTTTGAAATATTATTTCGGCTGAATAAAAATTTAGTGGATCGCTTGGGTGACAATTTAAATCAACCAACCAAGTTATAGATTAGCATTAGGGATTCCAACAAAAAAATTATCTACTTTACGTTTCTTGATTTGTGGGTATTCAGCTTGGTGTGGGAAATGACATACATTTAGCTACTATAACTACAACCCGATTTAAATATTTTACACATACTTATTTATACAATACAAATACGTTTATACGTAGTAAGACACATATCATTTGTAGTTGTTCGATTACGGCAATAATAATAAATACTTAATATAGAAAATTTAGCTATACGTTAGTCAGTCGTAAGGATAGGGGCGGAGAAAATTTACACAGACCACTACACTACGGACACGGACTACGGAGACCTACGGACTCAAAATTCAATAAATTTATAAAAAGTAGTTGCGTATGGCAACATTATCAATACCATCTAAAATGAAAATAAGAATATCACGGTAAATACGTAAAGGTAATCGAAGAAGAGCAATGTAGTACTGTCAATGTCAAAAATCACACTTTTATGTCAAATATTTCACTTGCTAAATCATGGCCATTTAGATAGATGAAATATATCTCACTTTGTTTCGAGAATTAAAAAAGTGAGAAAATATGAAAGAGATAAGAGTGAGATGAAATTTTATGTCACCTTGTGAGAAAATTCTCATATTTCAAGAATCGGTATCCTGGTGTGGCCAACACAATACCGCCCGCCATTTACAGCCAGAGTCACAAAAAAATTAAGTTTTTTTGGATTAGCGAATTTTACTCTAATTTTGACAGTTTATTTCTTAAATTATAGTCTAATTTAATCCAAGTAACTACCTTTTTTTAAACTCCTAAATAGAACTAAATCCCAATTACAGAGTGGGTTCACATTCACACACATCCATGCCTTAGTGGGATTCGAATCCAGAGCCCCGAAGGCACTCATAACATGAGGCGTTGCTCTAACCATTGAGCCACCGAAACTATAATAAAATAAAGATTAAATTTTAAATACCGGGATAGAATAGAATTCACTAATCCAAAAATGAGGATTAGTTTAAATATTTTTGTGAATCGTTAATTTTTATTAATCTAAATACATACCTACATATTTACTTATGCTGGAAATCGTATTGAATTCCTTTTCCGTTTTAATTACGTGTATTAGTCGGTCACTAGGTTTTTGTAGAGCATAAAAAAGCATATTTTTGAAAAATGAAAATGGTTTGTTACCTTAATTAATTCTCATAAAATCAGTAAGGTGTCCAATATAACGAGCTTTCTGTTTCACCATTTTTATATATTTTAAAAGAAAATGTCTAATATAGACAATGAGGAATTATTAAATATGACGCCTCAGGAAAAACAAACAAAAAGACAGGAAATTGTTTTTTCTGTATATATATATATGGTCCATATATGGTCTATATATGGTCTAATGTGCCGCTGTGTGCTATTTTGGGATCTGGTTCGTAATTTCTTCGAGCATATGTAGAAGCTAGTCTGGTAGTTGGAAGTCTTAGATTTCTCCACTTTTTGTAATGGATCCGGAAGAATGTTTTTTGGCATTTTTAGGTTTAGGCGGTAGACTTGTAGACCTAAGACCAAACATACATTAGACGCCGCATTCCATATACTGCGCAATAGGCAACCGAAATTTAGGATACCTTTATATCCAGGGTATATTATTACCATAAAATATACAATTTCAGCTTAAATTAAAAACAAAAATAAAATTAGGTTTAAACGAAATTAAATTAACTGCAGTTGGAATAGGAGTTGATATGGCTTTTGCAGTGTATCTTTATTTTGAGCAGATTTATAGGTCGATTCTGTTCATATCTGTAAATCTTACAGATCTGTAAATTTGTAAATAATGAACAAAAGCGCAACGAAACCTGCACTCTTATGTAAAATTTTATATTATTCAACAAAAATAGATGCGTTTTTGTCAAGTTTTTACAGACTTACAGATGTGAACAGAATCGACCCATAGGTCCATTTTTTTTACTATTTTTAATGTTTAGTTTCTCACCTAATAAGCCATAAACCGAATCTTCTCTGCTGTAACTGCATGATGTCCGTTTTAATCAAGTCGATCACCAAGTTTTTGTTTTGGCCGCACTCCTTTTATATTGCCTGTTTCTTTTAATCGCTTGAAAGATTATATTCGAGCAGAACCACCTGTAAAAAAATTCCATATAGTAACCAAATTGATTAACTTTGTATTTTTTGATTTGTGATCTTAGTTTATGCATTATTTCTGATGAAAACGACGTAAATTGTAAAGGGCCGGATAATGAAGCACTTTCCCTTTTAACCCGTTTCGTTAAAATTTTACGAAGTTTTTCACAATCCGGGTGTCAAAATGCATTTTCCCTTATTCTAATAACGAGCTTTCTGTTTCACCATTTTTATATATTTTAAAAGAAAATGTCTAATATAGACAATGAGGAATTCTTAAATATGACGCCTCAGGAAAAACAAACAAAAAGATAGGAAATTGTTTTTTCTGTATATATATATATATATATATATATATATATATATATATATATATATATATATATATATATATATATATCGCATAAATCTTTTCCATATTTCTTCAATAAGAAATCTATATGTTTTTTTTTTATTTTGGTTTTTCCTGAACCCAAATGTGGGGGCATACCAATGAAATTTATATTTTTTTTGTACACCATGTTTTTACTACAATTAGATTTTTTGGTAAAATTTATATGATGACTCACAAGTTGTATTGATATCCGATAAACTGTTCCAAAAATATATTCAATATGTCTTTTCCTAATTTTTTTATAACTAGAAATCTATATTTTTTTATTTTTTTTATACCCGACCCCAAATATGGGGGCATACCTAGGTAACTTAGATTTTTGTTAGTGCACCATGTTGTTACTACAATTAGATGGTTAGAAATATAAAACAAGATATTTTGTTAACTTACTTAGGTCAGGTTTAGCATATTGCTTATAAAACATAATTTCATCTTGCAGTGTTTCGTTCTTATAGGGTTCCTACATAAATATAAGATGTTAAATGTTTCTTTAAAATAAAAACAGTCAGTTACTTACAATTTTTACTACATATTGATAAGCACTGCCTTCTGAATAGGCTGCGGCAGAATAGACTTCTCCATATCCACCGCAGCCTATTCGAGGGCCTACCACCCACTTATTCTTTATATCGTCGATACATAATTACAGGCTTAAAATTTTCAAAATTTTGATAAACCTTCAAACTACAAAATTGCACTTCAGATTTATAAAATGCATAAAAAACATGTATACATGCCGCTGCTGTAACTTTCCACGGGTAAACATTTGCAATGTGCCCACCTACGGCAGGTCCTACACTGGACCCAATTCCCAGTATAGTCTACATCCACCCTATTACACATTCTACAAACGTTTGAAACGTTTAATGAAGATTTAAGTAACAAATTTTTGTAATATATTCTTTTGTCATTCGCTTGTAATTCAGGCTCAAATGCTTCCCCTTTCATAATTGTTTCAGCGAAGTATAAGACGAATACTCCACAATTATAGCAGTCAGTTTGTCGAGGATGTTCTATAATTCTATGCTCTAAATTGTCCACATTTTCAGGAACCTGCAAATTACGAGATTTGACAAATGTTTGAAATCTTCGCAAGTATTTAGAAGTTTGTTTTATAGTACTTCCCATAGGATTCATAAACAACAACAAAATTATAAATAAAGTAAATTGGGCCCCTTTAGAGCCGGGGCCCGCCCGCGATGCGGGCCCTGCGGGCCCGTTAGTTACGCCACTGCAATTCTGGTTCATCATGTAGATTTTTAGGGAGTATCAGCTTCAAAACTGGAGCTGTTTTTATTCGAATTGCACAATTTCACCAAAAGTTCATCAATCATCATTAATTATGGCAAATTTCTTTCCGAGTTACATAATTTCAGGCTTTAAATTTTCAACATTTTGATGAACCTATAAACAAAATTCCACTTCTCATGGGATTTATAAATAAATAGTAAAAACTACAGGTAAACATTTACAATGCGCTCACCTACGGCAACTCCTGCACTGAACCCAATTCTCAGTGTAGGCTATATCCACTCGATTACTAATTATACAAATGTTTGAAACATTTAGTGATGATTTTAATATTAGGTTTTTATAATATATTCTCATGTCATCAGCTTGTAATTCAGTATCAAATGTTTCCCTTTTCATAATTCTTTCTGCGAAATAAATAATAAATACTCCACAACTATGGCAGTCAGTTTGTTGAGGATGTTTTATAATTTTAGGCTTTAAATTTTCTACATTTTGGGGAACCTGCAAATTACGAAATTTCACATTTACAAGTTTGTTTTATAGTACTTCTTATGGGATTCATAAATA
>OY720461.1:41330675-41450675 GCA_963082715.1 Harpalus rubripes | reverse complement strand
TCTAGGGACCCTAAAACGTGCTTATTGATTAAAAACTCATCATCGAATTTTTTGACCAAAGACAATACCTTCCTTACCTAAAGGTGACGGAAGGTAAAAATAAATATCATTTTCTTTTAAAAGTTAATTTATAAAAAAACATATATACACTAAACACAACACAACACAGTACAACACACACAAACACACACACACACACACACACACACACACACACACACACACAAATTAAAACTTTAAAAGATTTTTGAAGTCCCAATCAGCACGAAAACGACCAAAATGGGGTAGAAAGGGGCACGCCTTCAGAACCACCTGTAAAGAAAATTCCATGTAGTAACCAAATTGATTAAATTTGTACTAATGGCTAAAGCTAAAGATCGGATACATCCCAACACGCGGCATATTAATTATCAAGAATGAGCACTTCACATTCGCGACTAGAAACTAAATCTATTTTTGGTTAAATTGAATCAATATTATTTTACATTTAACGAGTAATATCAACCTGAATACTTTGATTTTGCTCGTCTAATGAAAATTGGCTCATTTCTCAACCATAATTACGATACGTTTAAAAAAAAGATGTTTAAAATATTAGAGGAATTTCATGTAAGTTTAAGTTTACTAAAACAAAAGTTGTTTACTTTCATTGTGGGTAGCGCTACCGAATCTACCACATAAAGACAAAAAACTTAAAAATGTGCCGCTGCTATATCTTTCTAGGTGGGTGACCTATGGCAACTCCTGCACGGAACCCAATTCCAAGTGTAGGCTATATCCACTCGATTACACATTATACAAATGTTTGAAACATTTAGTGATGATTCTCATATCAGATGTTTATTATACCGGAACCCAAATATGGGGGTATATCTAGGAAACTTAAATTGTTGTTACTACAATTAGATAGTTAGAAATAAAAAACAAGATATTTTGTTAACTTACTTAGGTCAGGTTTAGCATATTGCTTATAAAACATAATTTCATCTTGCAGTGTTTCGTTCTTATAGGGTTCCTACATAAATATAAGATGTTAAATGTTTCTTTAAAATAAAAACAGTCAGTTATTTACAATTTTTGCTACATATTGGTAAGCACCACCTTCTGAATAGGCTACGGCAGAATAGACTTCTCCATATCCACCGCAGCCTATTCGAGGGCCTACCACCCACTTTTTTTGAAATCGTCCTTTAATACAGTTGCTCCATTTTTTTAAAGTTGAAATTGTATATTGGTATTGCCATTTTTTTTTCTTAATTTAAGCTGAACACAACACAATTGATTATTTTTTCCTTCTAAGTCGTGGAGGTTTTGACGTTATCATCTTTAATGAAGATTCTGCCTCTTTGTTCGAATTCATTACGTCGTGGTCGTAGTTTACTCATAATTTACGATGTAGACGATATAAATTCTAACGGGCCGGATAATGAAGCACCTTCGCTTTCAATGCCTTTCGTTAAAATATTACGAAGGTTTTGATAATCCAGTAACAAGACGAAATTCAGCGGCATTATTTGTATTGAGTTCATGGAATCTTTCCAAATATTCCTAAATTCATTACGTCAGAACAGAAAACGTTTGTAATTAGTTTTTTTTTTCAAATATGAGTAAGTCATCAAAATTCTAATTCTATTCAAGTTGTGAGTATATCTCGTAGTAGTTTATAATGTCATTAGTACAAAAATTCGAGTGGCGATTGGAATTTTTATTTCTGTTCTATATATATATATATATATATATATATATATATATATATATATATATATATATATATATATATATATATATATATATTTGTGTCAGATCTTTTCCGTATCTATGTAAAATTATGAATTTATATATTTTTTTTTGTTTTAATGTCCCCGACCCTATATATGGGGGTTACCAAGGCAACTTAAATTATGATTTGTACACCATGTTGTTACTACAATTAGATAGAAATATAAAACAAGATATTTTGTTAACTTACTTAAGTCAGGTTTGGCGTACTCCCTGTAAAAAAGGATTTCATCCCTTATAGATTCGTTCTTGAAGGGTTCCTACATAAATGTAAGATGTTAAATGTTTTTTTAAAATAATAACATTCAGTTACTTACAATTTTTACTACGTACTCGTATTGGTGGGCGGCACCTCCTGCCGAATAGGCTGTGGCAGAATAGACTTCTCCATATCCACCGCAGCCTATTCGAGGGGCTACCACCCATTTTTTTTAACTGCCTGTTAAAACTTGTCCAGAAAGTTTTTACCTCGAAATTTGCAACCGCCAAACACCAATGATTTTGGTTAATGCATACTGGCATTATACAAATTTTAGATACATTTGGCACAGTGCAAGTTTAAATGCTCCTTTCTAAAATATATGTCGATACTTCACATAGTTACTTCATCTTTTGTTGTACATGTATCAAGAAATAACTGAATACAAAAATCGATTATAAAATTGTTCAAATATGAAGGTTTTGTTAATGAAGTAAAATCATTGTAATAGAATTCGTAATACGGACATATACTTGTAGGATGTTCCAATTAAATAATTATTCCTAGCACAATACTTATAATAATCAATATTTTTGACTAAACCATTTTTATATAGTCCAAGCAAAGGTTTATCTGATTCATTTTCTGCAATCTCATATATCTATCCAAGCGTCTAAACAGCCTGTCTATTTTTTTTACTATTTTTAATGTTCATTTTCTTACATAATAAGCTATAAACTGAATCTTCTCTGCTGTAACTGCTTGATACCATACGTATCTTATCCGTTTTAAGTGCATTAGTCGGTCACCAAATTTTTGATTTGACGGCATTTTATTTTCATATTTTATTTAAATATTTCCCGTGTTTCTTTTGATTGCCTGAAAGATTTTATATCTATTTACTTTTTTGTCTTTCTTGAAGACAAGTAAAGCGGCTTGTGAAATAAAAACATCAAAAAAAGCATATTTTTGAGAAATGAAACTGGTTTGTTTTTATAATTGGTTGACATAAAATCGACAGGGGTTCAATATAGCCAGCTCTCTGTTTGACCATTTTTATATAGATAACAATGAAGAATTATAAAATACAACACCTCAGGAAACACAAACGAGTACAATCAGCTCAAGACGTCCGTATCAACGACAACGACCAAATCAGTGTAGAAAACGAACCAGCAACAATCTGTAAAGAAAATCCCATGTAGTAACCAAATTGATTAAATTTGTATATTTTGATTTGTGGTTTTAGTTTACGCATTATTTTGGAACAAATATAAGAAATCATATCACAAATCGGTTTTCGTCTTACGTGAATTAAATTCAGATCGTTAAACAATGTGGATAGGAAAAAGAAAAGGTTCTGGAACTTTAGTTGTGTTTGTGATCGTTAGGGTATTTCAAAAGGGAGTATCAGTTTTAAAACTGGAGCTGTTTGTTTTCGAATTGCACAAGTTCACCAAAAGTTCATCAATCATCGTCGATTATGGCAAATTTCTTTCCGAGTTACATAATTTCAGGCTTTAAATTTTCAACATTTTGATGAACCTGTACACAAAATTCCACTTCTCATGGGATTTATAAATAAATAGTAAAAACTGACGTATAAGATTTACGAAATACACAAAAAAACATAAAAATGTGCCGCTGGTATATCTTGCTACAGGTAAACATTTCCAATGCGCCCACTTACGGCAATTCCTGCACTGAACCCAATTCCCAGTGTAGGATATAATAATATAGTTATGTTAGTGCAACCGGCCATTAAAGTACATACTAAACGAAGAAATTAAACTTTCCGCTCGTCGATAAAATATAATTTTATCGTCTTGTATAAAAAAAAACTATTATTCATTGCCAAATCCTTTATCAAGAAAAAAAAATGTCAATCTATTTTACTTGGAACTTATAAAAGTACCGATGAGAGAATATTTTTACAGAACAACATGCTATTTTTGATAAAAAGAATAAATAGTCCAGCAGTTAGAAATATAAAACAAGATATTTTGTTAACTTACTTAGGTCAGGTTTAGCATATTGCTTATAAAACATAATTTCATCCCTTATTGTATCATTATTGTATGGTTCCTACATAAATATAAGATGTTAAATGTTTCTTTGAAATAAAAACAGTCGGTTACTTACAATTTTTACTACATATTGGTAAGCACCATCTTCTTAAGAGGCTGCTGCAGAATTGACTTCTCCATATCCACCGCAGCCTATTCGAGGAGCTACCACCCATTTTTTTTAACTGTCTGTTAAAACTTGTCCAGAAAGTTTTTACCTCGAAATTTGCAACCGCCAAACACCAATGATTTTAGTTAATGCATACTGGCATTATACAAATTTGAGATAAATTTGGCACAGTGCAAGTTTAAATGCTCCTTTCTAAAATATATGTCGATACTTCACAAGAAATAATAGTTACTTCATCTTTTGTTGTACATGTATCAAGAAATAACTGAATACAAAGATCGATTATAAAATTGTTCAAATATGATGGTTTGGTTAAAGAATCAAAATCATTGTAATATAATTCATAATATGGATATATACTTGTAGAGTATGCCCCAATCAAGTAATTATTCCCACCACAAGACTTATAAAAATCAACATTTTTCACTAATCCATTTTTATAAAGTTCAGGTAAAGGTTTGTCTGTTACATTTTCTGCAGTCTCAGTTGGAATGGGTGTAGATTTGGCTTTTGCCATATATCTTTCTTATATTGTTTAAACAGCCTAAGTCTATTTTTTTACTATTTTTAAGTTTCATTTTTTTGCATAATAAGCCATATACTGAATCGACTGTACTATAACTGCTTGATACCATACATATCTTTTCCGTTTTAATTACGTGTATTAGTCGGTCACTATATTTTTTTTAAATTTTTTATCATACCCGAACCAAAGTACGGGGGTATACCTAGGTAATTTATATGTTTGTTCGTACACCATTTTTTTACTACAATTAGATAGTTAGAAATATAAAACAAGATATTTTGTTAACTTACTTAGGTCAGGTTTAGCATATTGCTTATAAAACATAATTTCATCCCTTATTGTATCATTATTGTATGGTTCCTACATAAATATAAGATGTTAAATGTTTCTTTAAAATAAAAACAGTCAGTTATTATCTGGCTCTATGTTCGACTTCTTTACGTCAGGGCCTTAGTTTACGCATTATTTCTGGTGTAGACGACGTAAATTGTAAAGGGCCGTTTTTCATAGTCAGAGGGTCTATGTCAAAATTCATTTTCGCGACATAGTCTACGAATTTTTGTAGTTCTCCTATAATTTAAATAAAAAGTTTAGATTAGTGGTCAAATAAAATATAAAACAGAAAGTTAAAATGTAATTTTGGTTTTTAGTTCAAGAAATAGAGAGTTTAAAACGTGCTTGCTCGGAAAAATATCTAGGAGTTTTGCATTGCATATATATGCATAATATATATATATATATATATATATATATATATATATATATATATATATATATAATCAAACCCAAACCTTTGACAAAATTAATTACTGAGGCAGCCATGCTGACCATTATGCTATGAAAGACATGTGAAAGTCTTTTCATATTATGGCATAAAATATTGAAACAATTATTTATTTATAAATTTTTAGAATTTTTACCAATTTATGCAATGATAAGAAAGGAATTAATAATAAATAACGTACGGGAGGTAATGTACTATTATTCTGTTCAATATTATGGCTTAATTTTCTCCCGGACACTTTTTATTTACAAAAAACCGTTTTCCCGTGTTAAACGCCTATGTCAAGGTTTGCTTGGGACACACGGTATATATACCTGCTTTGAATGATTGTAAACTGCGGTCATAGCTTCTTTACTGACACCGCCGGAATTCGTATTCTACAAAAAATAGTTTCGTAAGTTAGCATGGGAAATGTATTTATATTTGGGAATGTTTGTACAGTTATTACCTTTGCAACAACAACAAGATCCGAATAAAAAAAAATAGTTTCCTATGCACGGAAACTATAAGAGATACGACTTTGGGTAAATGGGATATATGGTGGGGGCTATCTTAGATGTGCTTTTGTTTTGACAAAAATTCTCATAGGTTACTAGGAAATAGCGGAAAAATGAATTTGGACGATTTTTTTCATTTTTAAATTATTTGTAAACTATCAGTAATCGAGGAAAATATTTGAAATAAAAAAGTCACTGATTGAAAGGTTTAATGAAGATTTAATTAATAAGTTTTTATAGAACATTCTCCTGTCATTCGCTTGTAATATAACACAAAGACACCACAATTATAGTAGTCATTTTGCCTAGGATGGTTTATGATTGTGGGCTCTAAAATCTCCACATTCTCGGGAACCTGCAAATTTCGTGTTTGTATAAATTTTTTAAATCTTTCCAAGTATCTAGATCTTTCTTTAATATTGCTTCCCATAGGATTCATAAAATAGAAGGTTTTTTGCTCAAAATTAGCAACTGCCAAACACCAATGATTTTGGTTTTTGCACACTGGCATCAAACAAATTTTAGATAAATTTGGCACAATGCATGTGTAAATAAATCGCTCAAATATATAGGTTGATACTTCGCACGAAATAATAGTTACATCTTTCGTTGCACATGTGTCAAGAAATATTTGAACACACAAATCTATAACAAAATTATTTAAATATGATGGATGGCTTAGCGAATCAAAATCATTGATATATAATTCAAAATATGGGCATATACTGGTAGAGTATGCCCCAACCAAATAATTATTCCCACAAGACTTATAAAAGTCAATATTTTTAACCAATCCACTTTTATAAAGTTCAGGTACATTTTCTGTAGTCTCCATTGGAATGGGTGTCGACTTGGCTTTTGCCATATATCTTTCCCATTGTTTAAACAGCCTAAGTCTATTTTTTTCATTATTTTTTAATTGCATTTTATTGCATAATATACCATATACCGAATCGTCTCGACTATAGCTACTTGATACCATACATACCTTTTCTTTTTTGATTACTTCTATTAGTCGGTATATATTTTGTACCTTTTGTGTTTCTCTTTATTGCCTTAAATATTTTGTACCTTTTCACCTTATTGTCTTTTTTACAGACATGTAAAGCTGCTTAAAAAAAGTAAACGTCAGAAATAGGCATATCCGTAAAAAATGAAAAAGGTCTATTTTCATACTTAGTTGTCATAAAATCAGCTCAAGACGTCCGTATAAGCACGACAACGACCAAATCAGTGTAGAAAACGACCGGACGTTCACGAACAATCTGTAAAGAAAATTCCATGTAGTAACCAAATTGCTTAAATTTGTATGTTTCGATTATTCAATATATTAAATGTTATACTGTTAAATTAATACGAATATTTTAGTATGCGTAAAGTCGAATTTTAATTATTTGTGTGTGACTTGGACTAGTCTTCATACAAATAAGTCGCATTCTCCCTATTCCAATTCCAATTTATTTATTTAGGTCAAAGCATATTAATTGTGGGACGTTTCGGGCAACAATTCGCCCACTACTAGCTGATAAGAGTTAACGATAATGTATTAAAATATAATAAGAAAGTTTTATAGTCTAAACTTATCCTAAAACTGTATATTTTACATTATATAGATGTTACCTGACTATTCGTTGTCAAAAATATACTCTCATTTAAAAACTTGATTGAGCCGCGCAGCGGCTAGCGAGTAACTGACTAACGAACAAACAATTCAAATTGTTGGTGACAAACGACACACTGGCAACAATAAATTAGTCAGATAAAAAATGACTACGGAGTAAGGAAAAACGCTAAATTCAAAAATTGTGTTTAAGTACTTAACAGTTTTTCTAAAATCAACTCGATTGTTAGTTTTTATTAATGTTAATGTGACATGTTACGAATAATCGGGCATTTCTCTTTGTACAACCTTTCTAAGATTAGTGTCCCTACAACACGTTTTTACTATTTTTACGATGTGTGTGTGTGTGTGTGTGTGTGTGTGTGTGTGTGTGTGTGTGTGTGTGTGTGTGTGTGTGTGTGTGTGTGTGTGTGTGTGTGTGTGTGTGTTGTGTGTGTGTGTGTGTGTGTGTGTGTGTGTGTGTGTGTGTGTGTGTGTGTGTGTGTGTGTGTGTGTGTGAGTGAGTGTGAGTGTTTGTTTGTACGTATGTGTGTGTGTGTGTGAGTGTTTGTACGTATGTGTGTGTGTGAGTGTTTGTTTGTACGTATGTGTGTGTGTGAGTGTGAGTGTGTATGTGAGTGTGTGCGTGTGGATGTGTGTGTGGATGTTGTATACACGATATCTCAAATACTATAAGACTTAAGACATTTTTAACTACGGATTCCTCAATTTAACAATAATGAGAAGAGTTGATTAAGTTTTGGTAACAATTGGACAACCGGAAGTAGTATTTACAAAAAAAAACGTCTAAATATTATTTATCGAAAATTTATGTAAATACTTACAATAAAAAACGTTAAATTCTTTATTCGATAAATATAAATTCATTATTATATCTTCTATAAATTTAAAGATAGAGAAATGCATATAAAATAATTTGAAGTAATAAATTAGATTTTAGGTAAAATTGGATAACCGGAAGTGACTCATTACTTGAAGCCCATAACAATTTTTAATAAAAAAAATATATTAAAATATAACCCAAAACTTTTAAATTTTAGTATTTAAGACTTTTATATCAAGGGGAACAACATATTATATTTTGGCTAAAATTAATAAAACAGATTGACACTTTACTTGAAGCTCTGAACAGATTTTTGTGAAAATATATATTCTGATATATACCAAAACTTGTCGAATTTAGTATTTAAGACATATATTTGAAGAACAACAAATTAAATTTTGGAAAAAATTGATAATACGGAAATGATACTTTATTTGAAGTTCTCAGCAGATTTTCGTGAAAAATATATTGATATATTCCAAATTAAAGCGTGGATGACACTAATTTTAGTGCACCTTTGATAAATAATGTTATAATTGAAAAAATTAAAAAATCTGATGTGGCCAACACAACAGAACAACATGTTCCGAATTACTAACAAGTTTAAAATTATTATTTACTGCATTTCGTTTACAAAAGATAGGCAGAATAAAATTAAACAAGTAAATGAGTTCGAGAAATATGAGAAATAATGTTTATTCAAATATTCTAAGTAGCCATGTGAAAATAAATAAAATGCAACAATGTTATACAAAACAAGTTAAAACATCAAATTAAGTAATAAGAACAAAAAATGGCGGATTATATTTTAGTGAAATAATTATTATTTGCTATTTAAAAAATAAAAGTTGATAGCCGTATCTTTTAAACGTGACTTTATAAAAAATATCTACATCTGCCATGAAATATTATAAATAAAATTAATAAAACTTTTATATAAACCATTTATTCTATTACTTATAATAAAAAAAAAGTTAGGGGGTCATCTCCAAAATAATAAACAATTGTAGCAATAATTTAAACCTATGCTCCTATGCGCATGCGTCAACTCATCCGTATCCGTGAAAAGTTAAAACGTGCAACGTCACATCCCTAGACAAAATAAACTATAAGGCATTTGACCTTGAATAACAACAGAGCCCCCCCACCCACCATAGCACTGAACCGTTCTGAGGTTAAAAAAATGGCTACGTTACGTACACGTGCATGGGGATACAGCCTTACTCCCAGTTGCACCAAAAGGGCTTCAATTTTAAGCTAGGCTTAAACAAAAAAATGCAAATCGACATTTTGATAGCACTATATTATAATTCATTTGACAATTAATTTTGATGCAATATAAGCCAAATTTAATATTTAAGTTATGTTAGTGCAACCGGCCATTATACTACATACTAAACGAAGAAATTAAACTTTCCGCTCGTCGATAAAATATTATTTTATCGTCTTGTATAAAAAGTAACTATTGTTCATAGCCTTTATCAAAAAAAAAAAATTGTCAATCTATTTTACTTGGGACTTATAAAAGTACCGATGAGAGAATATTTTTACAAAACAACATGCTAGGTTTGGGAATTAATCCGGTTATTTAAACCTGTTTTTGAAGAGAACTAGATATGAACGTTTATTAATTCTTGTATGGCAAGAATTATTCCATATTTAGTAATAAACAATTCTGCAGTGGCGTAACTAAGAGAACGGGGGCCCGCCCGCGAAAAGTTTTTGGGGCCCGTTTTAATTGTAGCGTTTATCATGAGAAACTACATACCACAAGAACTTGTGGAAATTGTGACTAGGCTCACTTTCATCTGATTTGTCATTTTAAGCAAAATAACCAATATGGGAGGCCTGAAAATCCAAGATTAGGCACCTTCACATCCCACCAACGTCATGGTATGTTGTGGCATTTACTATGAAAATGATTGGCCCGTATTGATGAAATTGGTGGCACAGTCCACTAGTGAAAGTTAGAGGGAATTGATTCATACATTTTTGGTATCCCAAATGAAAAGAACTTGGACAAAATATGGTATTAGCAAGGTGGATCATACAATTTAAATAGTAGCAATTTTGCGAAAATCATTCTCGTATCGTTATTTAATCCCACGTTTTGGTAATACACATTGGCCGCCAGGTATCCCGATTTGACAGCCCCAGACTTCTTTTTATGGGGTTATTTTAAAGAAAAATTCTATATCAGTTGAAGGAAAATATTTGCTAAGGAATCGAAATTCTACTGGCCGAAATGTGATAGAAAATAAGGAGCTTGGTTTTGCATAGCGGATAAAGGACCCCTTAGCCAATATTATTTTAGGAAATTGACATTTAAGAAAATAAAAGATTAAATAAATTTGTATGTTGCTGCAAAAAAAGATTAAATTCAAAATTTCGGAGTAGTAACAAAATTATAAATAAAGTAAATTGGGGCCACTCTAAAGCCGGGGCCCTGCGGGCCCGTTAGTTACGCCACTGCGATTCTGGTTCATCATATAGATTTTTAGGGAGTATCAGCTTCAAAACTGGAGCTGTTTGTTTTCGAATTGCACAATTTCACCAAAAGTTCATCAATCATCATTAATTATGGCAAATTTCTTTCCGAGTTACATAATTTCAGGCTTTAAAGAAAAAACATAAAAATGTGCCGCTGGTATATTCTTCTACAGGTAAACATTTACAATGCGCCCACTTACGGCAACTCCTGCACTGAACCCAATTCCCAGTGTAGGCTATATCCACCCGATTACTAATTATACAAATGTTTGAAACATTTAGTGATGATTTTAATATTAGGTTTTTATAATATATTCTCATGTCATCAGCTTGTAATTCAGAATCAAATGTTTCCCTTTTCATAATTCTTTCTGCGAAATAAATAATAAATACTCCACAACTATGGCAGTCAGTTTGTTGAGGATGTTTTATAATTTTAGGCTTTAAATTTTCTACATTTTGGGGAACCTGCAAATTACGAAATTTCACATTTACAAGTTTGTTTTATAGTACTCCTCATGGGATTCATAAATAAGAAAGTTTTTTTCACGAAATTTGCAACCGCCAAACACCAATGATTTCGATAAATGCATACTGGATGCTCCTTTCTAAAATATATATATATATATATATATATATATATATATATATATATATATATATATATATATATATATATCGATACTTCGCAAGAAATAATAGTTACTTCATCTTTTGTATCAAGAAATTGTTCAAATGTGATGGCAAAATCATTGTAATACAATATTCCAATTTTATAATTATTCCCAGCACAATACTTATAATAATCAATATTTTTGACTAAACCATTTTTATATAGTCTAAGTAAAGGTTTATCTGATTCATTTTCTGCAGTCTCTTTCCCATTGTTTAAACAGCCTAAGTCTATTTTTTTTTACTATTTTTAAGTTTCATTTTTTTGCATAATAAGGCATATACTGAATCGACTCTACTATAACTGCTTGATACCATACATATCTTTTCCGTTTTAATTACGTGTATAAGTCGGTCACTATATTTTTTTTTAATTTTTTATCGTACCCGAACCAAAGTACGGGGGTATACCTAGGTAATTTATATGTTTGTTCGTACACCATGTTTTTACTACAATTAGATAGTTAGAAATATAAAACAAGATATTTTGTTAACTTACTTAGGTCAGGTTTAGCATATTGCTTATAAAACATAATTTCATCTTGCAGTGTTTCGTTCTTATAGGGTTCCTACATAAATATAAGATGCTAAATGTTTCTTTAAAATAAAAACAGTCAGTTACTTATAATTTTTACTACATATTGGTAAGCACCACCTTCTTAAGAGGCTGCGGCAGAATTGACTTCTCCATATCCACCGCAGCCTATTCGAGGGCCTACCACCCACTTTTTTTTTAAATCGTCCTTTAATACAGTTGCTCCATTTTTTTAAAGCTGAAATTGTATATTGATATTGCCTTTTTTTTCTTAATTTAAGCTGAACACAACACAATTGATTATTTTTTCCTTCTAAGTCGTGGAGGTTTTGACGTTATCATCTTTAATGAAGATTCTGCCTCTTTGTTCGAATTCATTACGTCGTGGTCGTAGTTTACTCATAATTTACGATGTAGACGATATAAATTCTAACGGGCCGGATAATGAAGCACCTTCGCTTTCAATGCCTTTCGTTAGAATATTACGAAGGTTTTGATAATCCAGTAACAAGACGAAATTCAGCGGCATTATTTGTATTGAGTTTATGGAATCTTTCCAAATATTCCTAAATTCATTACGTCAGAACAGAAAGCGTTTGTAATTAGTTTTTTTTTTTCAAATATGAGTAAGTCATCAAAATTCTAATTCTATTCAAGTTGTGAGTATATCTCGTAGTAGTTTATAATGTCATTAGTACAAAAATTCGAGTGGCGATTGGAATTTTTATTTCTGTTCTATATATATATATATATATATATATATATATATATATATATATATTTGTGTCAGATCTTTTCCGTATCTATGTAAAATTATGAATTTATATATTTTTTTTTGTTTTAATGTCCCCGACCCTATATATGGGGGTTACCAAGGCAACTTAAATTATGATTTGTACACCATGTTGTTACTACAATTAGATAGAAATATAAAACAAGATATTTTGTTAACTTACTTAAGTCAGGTTTGGCGTACTCCCTGTAAAAAAGGATTTCATCCCTTATAGATTCGTTCTTGAAGGGTTCCTACATAAATGTAAGATGTTAAATGTTTTTTTAAAATAATAACATTCAGTTACTTACAATTTTTACTACGTACTCGTATTGGTGGGCGGCACCTCCTGCCGAATAGGCTGTGGCAGAATAGACTTCTCCATATCCACCGCAGCCTATTCGAGGGGCTACCACCCATTTTTTTTAACTGCCTGTTAAAACTTGTCCAGAAAGTTTTTACCTCGAAATTTGCAACCGCCAAACACCAATGATTTTGGTTAATGCATACTGGCATTATACAAATTTTAGATACATTTGGCACAGTGCAAGTTTAAATGCTCCTTTCTAAAATATATGTCGATACTTCACATAGTTACTTCATCTTTTGTTGTACATGTATCAAGAAATAACTGAATACAAAAATCGATTATAAAATTGTTCAAATATGAAGGTTTTGTTAATGAAGTAAAATCATTGTAATAGAATTCGTAATACGGACATATACTTGTAGGATGTTCCAATTAAATAATTATTCCTAGCACAATACTTATAATAATCAATATTTTTGACTAAACCATTTTTATATAGTCCAAGCAAAGGTTTATCTGATTCATTTTCTGCAATCTCATATATCTATCCAAGCGTCTAAACAGCCTGTCTATTTTTTTTACTATTTTTAATGTTCATTTTCTTACATAATAAGCTATAAACTGAATCTTCTCTGCTGTAACTGCTTGATACCATACGTATCTTATCCGTTTTAAGTGCATTAGTCGGTCACCAAATTTTTGATTTGACGGCATTTTATTTTCATATTTTATTTAAATATTTCCCGTGTTTCTTTTGATTGCCTGAAAGATTTTATATCTATTTACTTTTTTGTCTTTCTTGAAGACAAGTAAAGCGGCTTGTGAAATAAAAACATCAAAAAAAGCATATTTTTGAGAAATGAAACTGGTTTGTTTTTATAATTGGTTGACATAAAATCGACAGGGGTTCAATATAGCCAGCTCTCTGTTTGACCATTTTTATATAGATAACAATGAAGAATTATAAAATACAACACCTCAGGAAACACAAACGAGTACAATCAGCTCAAGACGTCCGTATCAACGACAACGACCAAATCAGTGTAGAAAACGAACCAGCAACAATCTGTAAAGAAAATCCCATGTAGTAACCAAATTGATTAAATTTGTATATTTTGATTTGTGGTTTTAGTTTACGCATTATTTTGGAACAAATATAAGAAATCATATCACAAATCGGTTTTCGTCTTACGTGAATTAAATTCAGATCGTTAAACAATGTGGATAGGAAAAAGAAAAGGTTCTGGAACTTTAGTTGTGTTTGTGATCGTTAGGGTATTTCAAAAGGGAGTATCAGTTTTAAAACTGGAGCTGTTTGTTTTCGAATTGCACAAGTTCACCAAAAGTTCATCAATCATCGTCGATTATGGCAAATTTCTTTCCGAGTTACATAATTTCAGGCTTTAAATTTTCAACATTTTGATGAACCTGTACACAAAATTCCACTTCTCATGGGATTTATAAATAAATAGTAAAAACTGACGTATAAGATTTACGAAATACACAAAAAAACATAAAAATGTGCCGCTGGTATATCTTGCTACAGGTAAAAATTTCCAATGCGCCCACTTACGGCAATTCCTGCACTGAACCCAATTCCCAGTGTAGGATATAATAATATAGTTATGTTAGTGCAACCGGCCATTAAAGTACATACTAAACGAAGAAATTAAACTTTCCGCTCGTCGATAAAATATAATTTTATCGTCTTGTATAAAAAAAAACTATTATTCATTGCCAAATCCTTTATCAAGAAAAAAAAATGTCAATCTATTTTACTTGGAACTTATAAAAGTACCGATGAGAGAATATTTTTACAGAACAACATGCTATTTTTGATAAAAAGAATAAATAGTCCAGCAGTTAGAAATATAAAACAAGATATTTTGTTAACTTACTTAGGTCAGGTTTAGCATATTGCTTATAAAACATAATTTCATCCCTTATTGTATCATTATTGTATGGTTCCTACATAAATATAAGATGTTAAATGTTTCTTTAAAATAAAAACAGTCAGTTATTATCTGGCTCTATGTTCGACTTCTTTACGTCAGGGCCTTAGTTTACGCATTATTTCTGGTGTAGACGACGTAAATTGTAAAGGGCCGTTTTTCATAGTCAGAGGGTCTATGTCAAAATTCATTTTCGCGACATAGTCTACGAATTTTTGTAGTTCTCCTATAATTTAAATAAAAAGTTTAGATTAGTGGTCAAATAAAATATAAAACAGAAAGTTAAAATGTAATTTTGGTTTTTAGTTCAAGAAATAGAGAGTTTAAAACGTGCTTGCTCGGAAAAATATCTAGGAGTTTTGCATTGCATATATATGCATAATATATATATATATATATATATATATATATATATATATATATATATATATATATATATATATATATATATATATAATCAAACCCAAACCTTTGACAAAATTAATTACTGAGGCAGCCATGCTGACCATTATGCTATGAAAGACATGTGAAAGTCTTTTCATATTATGGCATAAAATATTGAAACAATTATTTATTTATAAATTTTTAGAATTTTTACCAATTTATGCAATGATAAGAAAGGAATTAATAATAAATAACGTACGGGAGGTAATGTACTATTATTCTGTTCAATATTATGGCTTAATTTTCTCCCGGACACTTTTTATTTACAAAAAACCGTTTTCCCGTGTTAAACGCCTATGTCAAGGTTTGCTTGGGACACACGGTATATATACCTGCTTTGAATGATTGTAAACTGCGGTCATAGCTTCTTTACTGACACCGCCGGAATTCGTATTCTACAAAAAATAGTTTCGTAAGTTAGCATGGGAAATGTATTTATATTTGGGAATGTTTGTACAGTTATTACCTTTGCAACAACAACAAGATCCGAATAAAAAAAAATAGTTTCCTATGCACGGAAACTATAAGAGATACGACTTTGGGTAAATGGGATATATGGTGGGGGCTATCTTAGATGTGCTTTTGTTTTGACAAAAATTCTCATAGGTTACTAGGAAATAGCGGAAAAATGAATTTGGACGATTTTTTTCATTTTTAAATTATTTGTAAACTATCAGTAATCGAGGAAAATATTTGAAATAAAAAAGTCACTGATTGAAAGGTTTAATGAAGATTTAATTAATAAGTTTTTATAGAACATTCTCCTGTCATTCGCTTGTAATATAACACAAAGACACCACAATTATAGTAGTCATTTTGCCTAGGATGGTTTATGATTGTGGGCTCTAAAATCTCCACATTCTCGGGAACCTGCAAATTACGTGTTTGTATAAATTTTTTAAATTTTTCCAAGTATCTAGATGTTTCTTTAATATTGCTTCCCATAGGATTCATAAAATAGAAGGTTTTTTGCTCAAAATTAGCAACTGCCAAACACCAATGATTATGGTTTTTGCACACTGGCATCAAACAAATTTTAGATAAATTTGGCACAATGCATGTGTAAACAAATCGCTCAAATATATAGGTTGATACTTCGCACGAAATAATAGTTACATCTTTCGTTGCACATGTGTCAAGAAATATTTGAACACACAAATCTATTATAAAATTATTCAGATAGCATGTTCCCGTTAAACAATCAAAATCATTAAAATACAATTCATAATATTTGCATATACTGGTGGAGTATGCCCCAACCAAATAATTATTCCCACAAGACTTAACCAATCCATTTTTATAAAGTTCAGGTACATTTTCTGTAGTCTCCATTGGAATGGGTGTCGACTTGGCTTTTGCCATATATCTTTCCCATTGTTTAAACAGCCTAAGTCTATTTTTTTATTATTTTTTAATTGCATTTTTTTGCATAATATACCATATACCGAATCGTCTCGACTATAGCTACTTGATACCATACATATCTTTTCTTTTTTGATTACTTCTATTAGTCGGTCACTAGCTTTCGGTTTTGGTGGCATTTTATTTTCATAAATTTGAATAATATTGCCCGTGTTTCTCTTTATTGCCTTAAATATTTTGTACCTATTCACCTTATTGTCTTTTTTACGGACATGTAAAGCTGCTTGAGAAAAGAAAACGTCAGAAATAGGCATATCCTTAAAAAATGAAAAAGGTTTTTTTTATAATGTGACATAAAATCGACCAGGGCTTCAATATACCCAGCTCTCTGTTTGACCATTTTAATATAAAAATAAAAAAAAAACAATAAAGAATTATAACACAAACGAGTACAGCTCAAGACGTCCGTATCAGCACGACAACGACCAAATCAGTGTAGAAACGGACCAGCAACAATCTGTAAAG
This sequence comes from Harpalus rubripes, assembly GCA_963082715.1. NCBI lineage: Eukaryota > Metazoa > Arthropoda > Insecta > Coleoptera > Carabidae > Harpalus > Harpalus rubripes. Next base: position 41,433,188 of record OY720461.1, on the reverse strand, counting down.
AAAATTCCATGTAGTAACCAAATTGCTTAAATTTGTATGTTGCTACAAAAAAAGATTAAATTCAAAATTTCGCAGTTGTAACAAAATTATAAATCATATATCTTTCCCATTGTTTAAACAGCCTAAGTCTATTCATTTTATTATTTTTTAGTTGCATCTTTTTGCATAATATACCATATACCGAATCGACTCGACTATAGCAACTTGATACCATACATATCTTTTGCTTTTTAATTACTTCTATTAGTCGGTTACTAGCTTTCGGTTTTGGTGGCATTTTATTTTCATAAATTTGAATAATATTGCCCGTGTTTCTCTTTATTGCCTTAAATATTTTGTACCTATTCACCTTATTGTCTTTTTTACGGACATGTAAAGCTGCTTGAGAAAAGAAAACGTCAGAAATAGGCATATCCTTAAAAAATGAAAAAGGTTTTTTTTATAATGTGACATAAAATCGACCAGGGCTTCAATATACCCAGCTCTCTGTTTGACCATTTTAATATAAAAATAAAAAAAAAAACAATAAAGAATTATAACACAAACGAGTACAGCTCAAGACGTCCGTATCAGCACGACAACGATCAAATCAGTGTAGAAACGGACCAGCAACAATCTGTAAAGAAAATTCCATGTAGTAACCAAATTGCTTAAATTTGTATGTTGCTACAAAAAAAGATTAAATTCAAAATTTCGCAGTTGTAACAAAATTATAAATCATATATCTTTCCCATTGTTTAAACAGCCTAAGTCTATTCATTTTATTATTTTTTAGTTGCATCTTTTTGTATAATATACCATATACCGAATCGACTCGACTATAGCAACTTGATACCATACATATCTTTTGCTTTTTAATTACTTCTATTAGTCGGTTACTAGCTTTCGGTTTTGGTGGCATTTTATTTTCATAAATTTGAATAATATTGCCCGTGTTTCTCTTTATTGCCTTAAATATTTTGTACCTATTCACCTTATTGTCTTTTTTACGGACATGTAAAGCTGCTTGAGAAAAGAAAACGTCAGAAATAGGCATATCCTTAAAAAATGAAAAAGGTTTTTTTTATAATGTGACATAAAATCGACCAGGGCTTCAATATACCCAGCTCTCTGTTTGACCATTTTAATATAAAAATAAAAAAAAAACAATAAAGAATTATAACACAAACGAGTACAGCTCAAGACGTCCGTATCAGCACGACAACGACCAAATCAGTGTAGAAACGGACCAGCAACAATCTGTAAAGAAAATTCCATGTAGTAACCAAATTGCTTAAATTTGTATGTTGCTACAAAAAAAGATTAAATTCAAAATTTCGCAGTTGTAACAAAATTATAAATCATATATCTTTCCCATTGTTTAAACAGCCTAAGTCTATTCATTTTATTATTTTTTAGTTGCATCTTTTTGCATAATATACCATATACCGAATCGACTCGACTATAGCAACTTGATACCATACATATCTTTTGCTTTTTAATTACTTCTATTAGTCGGTTACTAGCTTTCGGTTTTGGTGGCATTTTATTTTCATAAATTTGAATAATATTGCCCGTGTTTCTCTTTATTGCCTTAAATATTTTATACCTATTCACCTTATTGTCTTTTTTACGGACATGTAAAGCTGCTTGAGAAAAGAAAACGTCAGAAATAGGCATATCCTTAAAAAATGAAAAAGGTTTTTTTTATAATGTGACATAAAATCGACCAGGGCTTCAATATACCCAGCTCTCTGTTTGACCATTTTAATATAAAAATAAAAAAAAAAACAATAAAGAATTATAACACAAACGAGTACAGCTCAAGACGTCCGTATCAGCACGACAACGACCAAATCAGTGTAGAAACGGACCAGCAACAATCTGTAAAGAAAATTCCATGTAGTAACCAAATTGCTTAAATTTGTATGTTGCTACAAAAAAAGATTAAATTCAAAATTTCGCAGTTGTAACAAAATTATAAATCATATATCTTTCCCATTGTTTAAACAGCCTAAGTCTATTCATTTTATTATTTTTTAGTTGCATCTTTTTGTATAATATACCATATACCGAATCGACTCGACTATAGCAACTTGATACCATACATATCTTTTGCTTTTTAATTACTTCTATTAGTCGGTTACTAGCTTTCGGTTTTGGTGGCATTTTATTTTCATAAATTTGAATAATATTGCCCGTGTTTCTCTTTATTGCCTTAAATATTTTGTACCTATTCACCTTATTGTCTTTTTTACGGACATGTAAAGCTGCTTGAGAAAAGAAAACGTCAGAAATAGGCATATCCTTAAAAAATGAAAAAGGTTTTTTTTATAATGTGACATAAAATCGACCAGGGCTTCAATATACCCAGCTCTCTGTTTGACCATTTTAATATAAAAATAAAAAAAAAACAATAAAAAATTATAACACAAACGAGTACAGCTCAAGACGTCCGTATCAGCACGACAACGACCAAATCAGTGTAGAAACGGACCAGCAACAATCTGTAAAGAAAATTCCATGTAGTAACCAAATTGCTTAAATTTGTATGTTGCTACAAAAAAAGATTAAATTCAAAATTTCGCAGTTGTAACAAAATTATAAATCATATATCTTTCCCATTGTTTAAACAGCCTAAGTCTATTCATTTTATTATTTTTTAGTTGCATCTTTTTGCATAATATACCATATACCGAATCGACTCGACTATAGCAACTTGATACCATACATATCTTTTGCTTTTTAATTACTTCTATTAGTCGGTTACTAGCTTTCGGTTTTGGTGGCATTTTATTTTCATAAATTTGAATAATATTGCCCGTGTTTCTCTTTATTGCCTTAAATATTTTATACCTATTCACCTTATTGTCTTTTTTACGGACATGTAAAGCTGCTTGAGAAAAGAAAACGTCAGAAATAGGCATATCCTTAAAAAATGAAAAAGGTTTTTTTTATAATGTGACATAAAATCGACCAGGGCTTCAATATACCCAGCTCTCTGTTTGACCATTTTAATATAAAAATAAAAAAAAAACAATAAAGAATTATAACACAAACGAGTACAGCTCAAGACGTCCGTATCAGCACGACAACGACCAAATCAGTGTAGAAACGGACCAGCAACAATCTGTAAAGAAAATTCCATGTAGTAACCAAATTGCTTAAATTTGTATGTTGCTACAAAAAAAGATTAAATTCAAAATTTCGCAGTTGTAACAAAATTATAAATCATATATCTTTCCCATTGTTTAAACAGCCTAAGTCTATTCATTTTATTATTTTTTAGTTGCATCTTTTTGTATAATATACCATATACCGAATCGACTCGACTATAGCAACTTGATACCATACATATCTTTTGCTTTTTAATTACTTCTATTAGTCGGTTACTAGCTTTCGGTTTTGGTGGCATTTTATTTTCATAAATTTGAATAATATTGCCCGTGTTTCTCTTTATTGCCTTAAATATTTTGTACCTATTCACCTTATTGTCTTTTTTACGGACATGTAAAGCTGCTTGAGAAAAGAAAACGTCAGAAATAGGCATATCCTTAAAAAATGAAAAAGGTTTTTTTCATAATGTGACATAAAATCGACCAGGGCTTCAATATACCCAGCTCTCTGTTTGACCATTTTAATATAAAAATAAAAAAAAACAATAAAGAATTATAACACAAACGAGTACAGCTCAAGACGTCCGTATCAGCACGACAACGACCAAATCAGTGTAGAAACGGACCAGCAACAATCTGTAAAGAAAATTCCATGTAGTAACCAAATTGCTTAAATTTGTATGTTGCTACAAAAAAAGATTAAATTCAAAATTTCGCAGTTGTAACAAAATTATAAATCATATATCTTTCCCATTGTTTAAACAGCCTAAGTCTATTCATTTTATTATTTTTTAGTTGCATCTTTTTGCATAATATACCATATACCGAATCGACTCGACTATAGCAACTTGATACCATACATATCTTTTGCTTTTTAATTACTTCTATTAGTCGGTTACTAGCTTTCGGTTTTGGTGGCATTTTATTTTCATAAATTTGAATAATATTGCCCGTGTTTCTCTTTATTGCCTTAAATATTTTGTACCTATTCACCTTATTGTCTTTTTTACGGACATGTAAAGCTGCTTGAGAAAAGAAAACGTCAGAAATAGGCATATCCTTAAAAAATGAAAAAGGTTTTTTTTATAATGTGACATAAAATCGACCAGGGCTTCAATATACCCAGCTCTCTGTTTGACCATTTTAATATAAAAATAAAAAAAAAACAATAAAAAATTATAACACAAACGAGTACAGCTCAAGACGTCCGTATCAGCACGACAACGACCAAATCAGTGTAGAAACGGACCAGCAACAATCTGTAAAGAAAATTCCATGTAGTAACCAAATTGCTTAAATTTGTATGTTGCTACAAAAAAAGATTAAATTCAAAATTTCGCAGTTGTAACAAAATTATAAATCATATATCTTTCCCATTGTTTAAACAGCCTAAGTCTATTCATTTTATTATTTTTTAGTTGCATCTTTTTGCATAATATACCATATACCGAATCGACTCGACTATAGCAACTTGATACCATACATATCTTTTGCTTTTTAATTACTTCTATTAGTCGGTTACTAGCTTTCGGTTTTGGTGGCATTTTATTTTCATAAATTTGAATAATATTGCCCGTGTTTCTCTTTATTGCCTTAAATATTTTATACCTATTCACCTTATTGTCTTTTTTACGGACATGTAAAGCTGCTTGAGAAAAGAAAACGTCAGAAATAGGCATATCCTTAAAAAATGAAAAAGGTTTTTTTTATAATGTGACATAAAATCGACCAGGGCTTCAATATACCCAGCTCTCTGTTTGACCATTTTAATATAAAAATAAAAAAAAAACAATAAAGAATTATAACACAAACGAGTACAGCTCAAGACGTCCGTATCAGCACGACAACGACCAAATCAGTGTAGAAACGGACCAGCAACAATCTGTAAAGAAAATTCCATGTAGTAACCAAATTGCTTAAATTTGTATGTTGCTACAAAAAAAGATTAAATTCAAAATTTCGCAGTTGTAACAAAATTATAAATCATATATCTTTCCCATTGTTTAAACAGCCTAAGTCTATTCATTTTATTATTTTTTAGTTGCATCTTTTTGCATAATATACCATATACCGAATCGACTCGACTATAGCAACTTGATACCATACATATCTTTTGCTTTTTAATTACTTCTATTAGTCGGTTACTAGCTTTCGGTTTTGGTGGCATTTTATTTTCATAAATTTGAATAATATTGCCCGTGTTTCTCTTTATTGCCTTAAATATTTTGTACCTATTCACCTTATTGTCTTTTTTACGGACATGTAAAGCTGCTTGAGAAAAGAAAACGTCAGAAATAGGCATATCCTTAAAAAATGAAAAAGGTTTTTTTTATAATGTGACATAAAATCGACCAGGGCTTCAATATACCCAGCTCTCTGTTTGACCATTTTAATATAAAAATAAAAAAAAAACAATAAAGAATTATAACACAAACGAGTACAGCTCAAGACGTCCGTATCAGCACGACAACGACCAAATCAGTGTAGAAACGGACCAGCAACAATCTGTAAAGAAAATTCCATGTAGTAACCAAATTGCTTAAATTTGTATGTTGCTACAAAAAAAGATTAAATTCAAAATTTCGCAGTTGTAACAAAATTATAAATCATATATCTTTCCCATTGTTTAAACAGCCTAAGTCTATTCATTTTATTATTTTTTAGTTGCATCTTTTTGCATAATATACCATATACCGAATCGACTCGACTATAGCAACTTGATACCATACATATCTTTTGCTTTTTAATTACTTCTATTAGTCGGTTACTAGCTTTCGGTTTTGGTGGCATTTTATTTTCATAAATTTTAATAATATTGCCCGTGTTTCTCTTTATTGCCTTAAATATTTTGTACCTATTCACCTTATTGTCTTTTTTACGGACATGTAAAGCTGCTTGAGAAAAGAAAACGTCAGAAATAGGCATATCCTTAAAAAATGAAAAAGGTTTTTTTTATAATGTGACATAAAATCGACCAGGGCTTCAATATACCCAGCTCTCTGTTTGACCATTTTAATATAAAAATAAAAAAAAAACAATAAAAAATTATAACACAAACGAGTACAGCTCAAGACGTCCGTATCAGCACGACAACGACCAAATCAGTGTAGAAACGGACCAGCAACAATCTGTAAAGAAAATTCCATGTAGTAACCAAATTGCTTAAATTTGTATGTTGCTACAAAAAAAGATTAAATTCAAAATTTCGCAGTTGTAACAAAATTATAAATCATATATCTTTCCCATTGTTTAAACAGCCTAAGTCTATTCATTTTATTATTTTTTAGTTGCATCTTTTTGCATAATATACCATATACCGAATCGACTCGACTATAGCAACTTGATACCATACATATCTTTTGCTTTTTAATTACTTCTATTAGTCGGTTACTAGCTTTCGGTTTTGGTGGCATTTTATTTTCATAAATTTGAATAATATTGCCCGTGTTTCTCTTTATTGCCTTAAATATTTTATACCTATTCACCTTATTGTCTTTTTTACGGACATGTAAAGCTGCTTGAGAAAAGAAAACGTCAGAAATAGGCATATCCTTAAAAAATGAAAAAGGTTTTTTTCATAATGTGACATAAAATCGACCAGGGCTTCAATATACCCAGCTCTCTGTTTGACCATTTTAATATAAAAATAAAAAAAAAACAATAAAGAATTATAACACAAACGAGTACAGCTCAAGACGTCCGTATCAGCACGACAACGACCAAATCAGTGTAGAAACGGACCAGCAACAATCTGTAAAGAAAATTCCATGTAGTAACCAAATTGCTTAAATTTGTATGTTGCTACAAAAAAAGATTAAATTCAAAATTTCGCAGTTGTAACAAAATTATAAATCATATATCTTTCCCATTGTTTAAACAGCCTAAGTCTATTCATTTTATTATTTTTTAGTTGCATCTTTTTGCATAATATACCATATACCGAATCGACTCGACTATAGCAACTTGATACCATACATATCTTTTGCTTTTTAATTACTTCTATTAGTCGGTTACTAGCTTTCGGTTTTGGTGGCATTTTATTTTCATAAATTTGAATAATATTGCCCGTGTTTCTCTTTATTGCCTTAAATATTTTGTACCTATTCACCTTATTGTCTTTTTTACGGACATGTAAAGCTGCTTGAGAAAAGAAAACGTCAGAAATAGGCATATCCTTAAAAAATGAAAAAGGTTTTTTTTATAATGTGACATAAAATCGACCAGGGCTTCAATATACCCAGCTCTCTGTTTGACCATTTTAATATAAAAATAAAAAAAAAACAATAAAGAATTATAACACAAACGAGTACAGCTCAAGACGTCCGTATCAGCACGACAACGACCAAATCAGTGTAGAAACGGACCAGCAACAATCTGTAAAGAAAATTCCATGTAGTAACCAAATTGCTTAAATTTGTATGTTGCTACAAAAAAAGATTAAATTCAAAATTTCGCAGTTGTAACAAAATTATAAATCATATATCTTTCCCATTGTTTAAACAGCCTAAGTCTATTCATTTTATTATTTTTTAGTTGCATCTTTTTGCATAATATACCATATACCGAATCGACTCGACTATAGCAACTTGATACCATACATATCTTTTGCTTTTTAATTACTTCTATTAGTCGGTTACTAGCTTTCGGTTTTGGTGGCATTTTATTTTCATAAATTTGAATAATATTGCCCGTGTTTCTCTTTATTGCCTTAAATATTTTGTACCTATTCACCTTATTGTCTTTTTTACGGACATGTAAAGCTGCTTGAGAAAAGAAAACGTCAGAAATAGGCATATCCTTAAAAAATGAAAAAGGTTTTTTTCATAATGTGACATAAAATCGACCAGGGCTTCAATATACCCAGCTCTCTGTTTGACCATTTTAATATAAAAATAAAAAAAAAACAATAAAGAATTATAACACAAACGAGTACAGCTCAAGACGTCCGTATCAGCACGACAACGACCAAATCAGTGTAGAAACGGACCAGCAACAATCTGTAAAGAAAATTCCATGTAGTAACCAAATTGCTTAAATTTGTATGTTGCTACAAAAAAAGATTAAATTCAAAATTTCGCAGTTGTAACAAAATTATAAATCATATATCTTTCCCATTGTTTAAACAGCCTAAGTCTATTCATTTTATTATTTTTTAGTTGCATCTTTTTGCATAATATACCATATACCGAATCGACTCGACTATAGCAACTTGATACCATACATATCTTTTGCTTTTTAATTACTTCTATTAGTCGGTTACTAGCTTTCGGTTTTGGTGGCATTTTATTTTCATAAATTTGAATAATATTGCCCGTGTTTCTCTTTATTGCCTTAAATATTTTGTACCTATTCACCTTATTGTCTTTTTTACGGACATGTAAAGCTGCTTGAGAAAAGAAAACGTCAGAAATAGGCATATCCTTAAAAAATGAAAAAGGTTTTTTTCATAATGTGACATAAAATCGACCAGGGCTTCAATATACCCAGCTCTCTGTTTGACCATTTTAATATAAAAATAAAAAAAAAACAATAAAGAATTATAACACAAACGAGTACAGCTCAAGACGTCCGTATCAGCACGACAACGACCAAATCAGTGTAGAAACGGACCAGCAACAATCTGTAAAGAAAATTCCATGTAGTAACCAAATTGCTTAAATTTGTATGTTGCTACAAAAAAAGATTAAATTCAAAATTTCGCAGTTGTAACAAAATTATAAATCATATATCTTTCCCATTGTTTAAACAGCCTAAGTCTATTCATTTTATTATTTTTTAGTTGCATCTTTTTGTATAATATACCATATACCGAATCGACTCGACTATAGCAACTTGATACCATACATATCTTTTGCTTTTTAATTACTTCTATTAGTCGGTTACTAGCTTTCGGTTTTGGTGGCATTTTATTTTCATAAATTTGAATAATATTGCCCGTGTTTCTCTTTATTGCCTTAAATATTTTGTACCTATTCACTTTATTGTCTTTTTTACGGACATGTAAAGCTGCTTGAGAAAAGAAAACGTCAGAAATAGGCATATCCTTAAAAAATGAAAAAGGTTTTTTTTATAATGTGACATAAAATCGACCAGGGCTTCAATATACCCAGCTCTCTGTTTGACCATTTTAATATAAAAATAAAATAAAAACAATAAAGAATTATAACACAAACGAGTACAGCTCAAGACGTCCGTATCAGCACGACAACGACCAAATCAGTGTAGAAACGGACCAGCAACAATCTGTAAAGAAAATTCCATGTAGTAACCAAATTGCTTAAATTTGTATGTTGCTACAAAAAAAGATTAAATTCAAAATTTCGCAGTTGTAACAAAATTATAAATCATATATCTTTCCCATTGTTTAAACAGCCTAAGTCTATTCATTTTATTATTTTTTAGTTGCATCTTTTTGTATAATATACCATATACCGAATCGACTCGACTATAGCAACTTGATACCATACATATCTTTTGCTTTTTAATTACTTCTATTAGTCGGTTACTAGCTTTCGGTTTTGGTGGCATTTTATTTTCATAAATTTGAATAATATTGCCCGTGTTTCTCTTTATTGCCTTAAATATTTTGTACCTATTCACCTTATTGTCTTTTTTACGGACATGTAAAGCTGCTTGAGAAAAGAAAACGTCAGAAATAGGCATATCCTTAAAAAATGAAAAAGGTTTTTTTTATAATGTGACATAAAATCGACCAGGGCTTCAATATACCCAGCTCTCTGTTTGACCATTTTAATATAAAAATAAAAAAAAAACAATAAAGAATTATAACACAAACGAGTACAGCTCAAGACGTCCGTATCAGCACGACAACGACCAAATCAGTGTAGAAACGGACCAGCAACAATCTGTAAAGAAAATTCCATGTAGTAACCAAATTGCTTAAATTTGTATGTTGCTACAAAAAAAGATTAAATTCAAAATTTCGCAGTTGTAACAAAATTATAAATCATATATCTTTCCCATTGTTTAAACAGCCTAAGTCTATTCATTTTATTATTTTTTAGTTGCATCTTTTTGCATAATATACCATATACCGAATCGACTCGACTATAGCAACTTGATACCATACATATCTTTTGCTTTTTAATTACTTCTATTAGTCGGTTACTAGCTTTCGGTTTTGGTGGCATTTTATTTTCATAAATTTGAATAATATTGCCCGTGTTTCTCTTTATTGCCTTAAATATTTTGTACCTATTCACCTTATTGTCTTTTTTACGGACATGTAAAGCTGCTTGAGAAAAGAAAACGTCAGAAATAGGCATATCCTTAAAAAATGAAAAAGGTTTTTTTTATAATGTGACATAAAATCGACCAGGGCTTCAATATACCCAGCTCTCTGTTTGACCATTTTAATATAAAAATAAAAAAAAAACAATAAAGAATTATAACACAAACGAGTACAGCTCAAGACGTCCGTATCAGCACGACAACGACCAAATCAGTGTAGAAACGGACCAGCAACAATCTGTAAAGAAAATTCCATGTAGTAACCAAATTGCTTAAATTTGTATGTTGCTACAAAAAAAGATTAAATTCAAAATTTCGCAGTTGTAACAAAATTATAAATCATATATCTTTCCCATTGTTTAAACAGCCTAAGTCTATTCATTTTATTATTTTTTAGTTGCATCTTTTTGCATAATATACCATATACCGAATCGACTCGACTATAGCAACTTGATACCATACATATCTTTTGCTTTTTAATTACTTCTATTAGTCGGTCTCTAGATTTCTGTAGAGCAGAAAAAAGCATATTTTTGAAAAATGAAAATGGTTTGTTACCGTAATTAGTTCTCATAAAATCAGTAAGGTGTCCAATATAACGAGGTTTCTGTTTCACCATTTTTATATATTTTAAAAGAAAATGTCCAATATAGACAATGAAGAATTCTTAAATATGACGCCTCAGGAAAAACAAACAAAAAGTCCAATCAGCACGAAAACGACCAAAACGGGGTAGAAAGAAGACTGTAGCGATAGGAAATTGTTTTTTCTGTATATATATATATATATATATATATATATATATATATATATATATATATATATATATATATATATATACCGCATAAATCTTTTCCATATTTCTTCAATATAAGAAATCTATATTTTTTTTTTATTATTTTGGTTTTTCCTGAACCCAAATATGGGGGTATACCAATGAAATTTATATTTTTTTTGTACACCATGTTTTTACTACAATTAGATTTTTTGGTAAAATTTATATGATGACTCACAAGTTGTATTGATATCCGATAAACTGTAGCGATTGTAATTTTTTTATTTTTTTCCAAAATTATATTCAATTGGTAAGCACCACATTCTGAATAGGCTGCGGCAGAATAGACTTCTCCATATCCACCGCAGCCTATTCAAGGGGCTACCACCCATTTTTTTTAACTGTCTGTTAAAACTTGTCCAGTGGGTATTGCCATTTATAAATAAATAGTAAAAAAATACACAAAAAACATAAAAATGTGCCGCTGGTATATCTTTCTACAGGTAAACATTTCCAATGCGCCCACTTACGGCAATTCCTGCACTGAACCCAATTCCCAGTGTAGGATATAATAATATAGTTATGTTAGTGCAACCGGCCATTATACTACATACTAAACGAAGAAATTAAACTTTCCGCTCATCGATAAAATATAATTTTATCGTCTTGTACAAAAAATAACTATTGTTCATTGCCTTTATCAAAAAAAAAAAAATTGTCAATCTATTTTACTTGGAACTTATAAAAGTACTGTTGAGAGAATATTTTTACAAAACAACATGCTATTTTTGATAAAAAGAGTAAATAGTAATTGTAAAATTTATAAAAGGACTTACCTATAATTTAAAATTTTAAAAAAACACCACCACCAACTAATCCACCACACAGCAAAATGCAAATGACCGAAAGTTTCCGACAAAATGATATTTAACTTGAATAAAAAAGCAGCGAAGCAATGTTGACAACCATGAAGACAATCTTGTTGCCAATTATTGTATTAATATTGTAACCAGTGGCGTAGCTAGAACTTTTGCCGCCCGGGGCGGTCCATAGTTTGCCGCCCCTTTCAATACCCCAACAATACAGAGTGATCAAAAATAACAGATTCTGTTGGCAATACAATTCTGGGGATCTTTTTGTTTATGTTTATACTACACCAGATAAAGGCGGAAATACTATTTGACATGTCAAGTGCATTAGTCGGTCACCAAATTTTTGATTTGACGGCATTACAAACAGCGTTCGCCGACAAACACAACTTCTCAATATACATATAAATCTAAAAAATCACGGAATTGAAGGACTACAATTACAGGCGTGTCCCAATCTGCAAATTACATAAATATAAGATGTTAAATGTTTCTTTAAAATAAAAACAGTCAGTTACTTACAATTTTTACTACATATTGGTAAGCACCACCTTCTTAAGAGGCTGCGGCAGAATTGACTTCTCCATATCCACCGCAGCCTATTCGAGGGCCTACCACCCACTTTTTTTTAAATCGTCCTTTAATACAGTTGCTCCATTTTTTTAAAGCTGATATTGTATATTGATATTGCTTTTTTTTTTCTTAATTTAAGCTGAACACAACACAATTGATTATTTTTTTCTTCTAAGTCGTGGAGGTTTTGACGTTATCATCTTTAATGAAGGTTCTGCCTCTTTGTTCGAATTCATTACGTCGTGGTCGTAGTTTACTCATAATTTACGATGTAGACGATATAAATTCTAACGGGCCGGATAATGAAGCACCTTCGCTTTCAATGCCTTTCGTTAAAATATTACGAAGGTTTTGATAATCCAGTAACAAGACGAAATTCAGCGGCATTATTTGTATTGAGTTTATGGAATCTTTCCAAATATTCCTAAATTCATTACGTCAGAATAGAAAGCGTTTGTAATTAGTTTTTTTTTTATTTTTTCAAATATGAGTAAGTCATCAAAATTCTAATTCTATTCAAGTTGTGAGTATATCTCGTAGTAGTTTATAATGTCATTAGTACAAAAATTCCCTTATGGTTGAAAATTAAACTGAATTAGTAGAGATTTTTTATTTTGCTTTATTTTAAAGTATGAAAATGTATTACTAAAGTCAGTCCATGTAGTAGAGCGGACAGAAAGCGCAGGTGAAACGATCGGGTAATCAGATCATAAAAGTTGTATGCATTTAGGAAATTGGCGCTCCTACCCGTATGATAGCCAACGTATGTCTTTGACTGGGAGATGAAAAAACGTTAAGTAAAATTTTGAATAAGTATTCCTTCCAAGCTAAGACCTACGGTTTATTGGTTAGTTTAATTAGATTTTAATTACGGTGGATTAGTAAGTGTTAATTTGAAAGTTAGTTTAGTTTAAAAAATAAATGCAGAAAAATTGTTTTTTTGTTCGAATATAATCAATCAAAGATTGTTAGTAAGCTTTAAAAAAAATTGTAGACGAATATTTTGTAGATTTAATTTTTGATTTAGTAATTTTATTTGTTTCGCACAAGATACTGCCTTGGATTTTGTACTTTTTACAGTTCCCACCGAGTTGGTAGACGAGCCCCAGGGTCCTTCTTGCTGGATTGCATGCAGATTGGCCCCGAAACTGAAGAAAGTGTCAAGGCTGTCATTCTCGTGTTGCTTCAAGAAACGGTGAACCGAAACCCACAGAAAAACGAGGTGGCGATGTTCGCAAATATCTATCGTCATCCTCGGAGGTTTCGACAGTCTCCTTGAGAAATGGGCGTTCAATGGTAGCGGGCAGTTTAGCGACGAGAACGTCCTACGAGGTGTCGAGACCCGAAGGGCAGTCCAACCCCACAGAAAAATGAGGTGACGATGTTCGCAAATATCTATCGTCATCTTCTGAGGTTTCGACAGTGTCCTTGAGAAATGGGCGTTCAATGTTAGCGGGCAGTTTAGCGACGAGAACGTCCCACCAGGCGCCGAGACCAGAAGGACAATCGGCAATCGAACCCCACAGAAAAACGAGGTGACGATGTTCGCAAATATCTATCGTCATCCTCGGAGGTTTCGACAGTCTCCTTGAGAAATGGGCGTTCAATGGTAGCGGGCAGTTTAGCGACGAGAACGTCCTACGAGGTGTCGAGACCCGAAGGGCAGTCCAACCCCACAGAAAAATGAGGTGACGATGTTCGCAAATATCTATCGTCATCTTCTGAGGTTTCGACAGTGTCCTTGAGAAATGGGCGTTCAATGTTAGCGGGCAGTTTAGCGACGAGAACGTCCCACCAGGCGCCGAGACCAGAAGGACAATCGGCAATCGAACCCCACAGAAAAACGAGGTGACGATGTTCGCAAATATCTATCGTCATCCTCGGAGGTTTCGACAGTCTCCTTGAGAAATGGGCGTTCAATGGTAGCGGGCAGTTTAGCGATGAGAACGTCCTACGAGGCGTCGAGACCAGAAGGGCAGTCGAACCCCACAGAAAAATGAGGTGACGATGTTCGCAAATATCTATCGTCATCCTCGGAGGTTTCGACAGTCTCCTTGGGAACTGGGCGTTCAATGTTAGCGGGCAGTGTAGCGACGAGAACGTCCTACGAGGCGTCGAGACCAGAAGGGCAACCGAGATGAAACCGACAACAACTGAGCGACGAAAGAAGATGGGCATCTGCTGCAATCCAACAGAGGGAACCTGGAGGCCGAATTCTAGTAACTAGAGAAACATTTAAATTAAGTTACAATTTTCCTTCAGAAAATGTAACTTAGTTTAAGCTGGTAAGAGTTGTAACAAGACGAAATTCAGTGGCATTATTTGTATTGAGTTTATGGAATCTTTGGAAAAGTAGTTTGAAGTACTTTCCAAATATTCCTAAATTCATTACGTCAGAATAGAAAGCGTTTATAGTTAGTTTGTTTTTCAAATATGAATAAGTCATCAAAATTCTAATTCTATTCAAGTTGTGTGTGTATCTCCTAGTTGTTTATAATGTCATTAGTACAAAAATTCTTTTTTGACTACATGCGTCGTAGTATTGAAAAACAAATTAATTACCGAATCAGTATATAAACTACGGCTGAAGCGAAAACAAGAGACAAACGAAGGGGAGTGGTTGTACCGGTTACAATGTAGTAAGAAGTTGTTAGTCAACGAATTTGAATGATGGAAAAATAGTGTAATATGTAAGTAAAAAGTTAATCATAATAATTTTGTACGTAACATCCGCTCTGCTATCTCTTTGTTTCGCTAAAGCCATTGGCCCGTATTCCGAGCGCACTTTTATAATAAAACCGCTTTTACATTACATTCTTATGAGGACTGTGTTCCATAAAAGTGATTTTATTATAAAACTGCGCTCGGAATACGGGCCAATTAATTGTAAATTGTAAAGTACGTATCTTATTTGTTGTAATTTAAATATTTGTGTAAATGTATTACTTTTGTTTTTGTGTATAATATATTTAATGTTTCCAAATTAAGTTTGTTTTTTTCCTTTTGAAAATAAACTGTTGGCAGTGTTACATTTTCGGCTTATACATATACATTATTTTTTCCATTTTGACTATATTATCTATTTAACAACTTTAAGTAATTGTTTATTTAATAATTAAAAATGTCAAGTATGTAATAAACAAAACAAAACTAATTCATAAGTTTTTATTTGTGTACGTAACGTCCGCTCTGCTATCTCTTTGTTCCGCTAAAGCCATGGTCCGTATTCGGAGCGCACTTTTATAATAAAAGCGCTTTTATGGAGCGCGCTTTTACATTATATTCTTATGAGGACTGTGCTCCATAACAGTGCTTTTATTATAAAACTGCGCTCGGAATACGGGCCAATTAATTGTAAATTGTAAAGTACGTATCTTATTTGTTGTAATTTAAATATTTATGTATATGTATTACTTTTGTTTTTCTGTATAATATATTTAATGTTTCCAAATTAAGTTTGTTTATTTCCTTTTTGAAAATAAACTGTCCAGGGCTGCTTAGACAAAAAGCTCATAAAAACTGTAATTTTGTAATTAATTGTTACGTTTATATCAAGAG
Source organism: Harpalus rubripes (assembly GCA_963082715.1). Lineage (NCBI taxonomy): Eukaryota > Metazoa > Arthropoda > Insecta > Coleoptera > Carabidae > Harpalus > Harpalus rubripes. The sequence continues at coordinate 41,417,067 of OY720461.1, read as the reverse complement.
ATAAAATAATCGTTTCACATGATTTAGATGCTGCATTTAAATCTCCATAACTTTTATTTGAAGTATTTTTGCATAAAATAATTAGGTAACGTTTGCGCAAAGAAACATTGATTTCCCATGTTAAACTCCTATGTTTCACTTTTCGATTTACACCCTGTACATATATTATTTATTCTATATTTTAAAATAAATCATTTCGTATTAATTGTTTTAAAATATGAATTTGTTGCTTTTTGTCGTTAGTACTAATTGAGACCACCGTTGCACATGATGTCTCTACCTATTCTCAACAAACATCTGACCTTGGTTAAAATTTTCAATACATTACGTATCAAACGTAGATCAATTATACATCAGCAGATTCAGTGTACAATGATACTAAATTCTAGCATCAGGTGAGTTTTCATAAATGTTTTTATGTTAAAACGATAAGCAACGGGACACTTGCTCCCTAGGCCCTCGTCCGAAAGGGCCCTCGGGCCTAAGGTCCCCATCAAACAAAATATATTTTCATTAGACGAGCAAAATCAAAGTATTTAGGTTGATATTACTCGTTAAAAGTAAAATAATATTGATTCAATTTAATCAAAAATAGATTTAGTTTCTAGTCGCGAATGTGAAGTGCTCATTCTTGATAATTAATATGCCGCGTGTTGGGATGTATCCGATCTTTAGCTTGAACCATTAATACAAATTTAATCAATTTGGTTACTACATGGAATTTTCTTTACAGGTGGTTCTGAAGGCGGTTGCTAATTTCCAGAAAAAATCTTTCTTATTTATAAATCCTACCAAAGTAATAAAACACAAACTTGTAAATACTTCGAAAGATTTTAACAGACAGTTAAAAAAAATGGCTGCGGTGGATATGGAGAAGTCTATTCTGCCGTAGCCTATTCAGAAGGTGGTGCTTACCAATATGTAGTAAAAATTGTAAATAACTGACTGTTTTTATTTTAAAGAAACATTTAACACCTTATATTTATGTAGGAACCCTATAAGAACGAAACACTGCAAGATGAAATTATGTTTTATAAGCAATATGCTAAACCTGACGTAAGTAAGTTAACAAAATATCTTGTTTTATATTTCTAACTATCTAATTGTAGTAACAACAATTTAAGTTTCCTAGGTATACCCCCATATTTGGGTTCCGGTATAATAAACATCTGATATGAGAATCATCACTAAATGTTTCAAACATTTGTATAATGTGTAATCGAGTGGATATAGCCTACACTTGGAATTGGGTTCCGTGCAGGAGTTGCCATAGGTCACCCACTTAGAAAGGTATAGCAGCGGCACATTTTTAAGTTTTTTGTCTTTATGTGGTAGATTCGGTCGCCAGAGTCTCGGTAGCGCTACCCACAATGAAAGTAAACAACTTTTGTTTTAGTAAACTTAAACTTACATGAAATTCCTCTAATATTTTAAACATCTTTTTTTTTAAACGTATCGTAATTATGGTTGAGAAATGAGCCAATTTTCATTAGACGAGCAAAATCAAAGTATTCAGGTTGATATTACTCGTTAAAAGTAAAATAATATTGATTCAATTTAACCAAAAATAGATTTAGTTTCTAGTCGCGAATGTGAAGTGCTCATTCTTGATAATTAATATGCCGCGTGTTGGGATGTATCCGATCTTTAGCTTTAGCCATTAGTACAAATTTAATCAATTTGGTTACTACATGGAATTTTCTTTACAGGTGGTTCTGAAGGCGGTTGCTAATTTCCAGAAAAAATCTTTCTTATTTATAAATCCTTTCAAAAGTATTAAAACACAAACTTGTAAATACTTCGAAAGATTCAAAAACTTTGTCCTATCACGTAATATTTATTTTTTTATTTATATTTAAAGTTTTAATGTGCATGTGTGTGTGTGTGTATGTGTGTGTGTGCGTCTGCGTGTGTGTGTGTGTGTGTGTTGTACTGTGTTGTGTTGTGTTTAGTGTATATATGTTTTTTTATAAATTAACTTTTAAAAGAAAATGATATTTATTTTTTTATTTAGATTTAAAGTTTTAATGTGTGTGTGTGTGTGTGTGTGTTTTGTGTTGTGTTTAGTGTACATACGATTTTTATATAAATTAAATTTATAATATAATATTGCCTATATTAAACATTTTTTTATAAATTTATTTCTATTTTATAATAAAATTTGTAATAATGATATCTGTCTTCTGTTTATCTCCCGTCATATCGTAGATAAGAGAAGTAATGTTATCAGTCTAGTATGTCAGTAGACTATGGTTTTTGACACTCACCCTGACTATGAAAAACTACGTAAAATTTTAACGAAATGCATTAAAAGGGTAAGTGCTTCATTAGCCTGCCCGTTAGAATTTACGTCGTCTACACCAGAAATAATGCGTAAACTAAGACCACGACGTAAAAAAGTCGAACATAGAGCCAGAACCCCTGTTATCGATGATGATGTCATTGAAATCATCGACAGTGGAAAAGAAGAAACACCTCCACTGCCTCAGCGATTAAGAAGAAGTGAGTCATCATACAAATTTTAACAAAAAATTCGCTAATTTATAATGTAGCTATATGTTTTAGAATATATCCATAGCACTGGTTACGTGCAGGCCGACATCAAGGGCGCAAATATCTTCCTAGGTCTTTTCAAATCCCAAAATGAAATCTAGTTGATTATGGCACAGCGGCACATTAGACTACATAAGTCGCGATGCACATGACGGCGGTAAGTAAACAACTTTTGTTTTAGTAATGACGTTTAAAACAATTGATTTCCAGTGCCTTCTAGACGAGATGTTATTGAAATTTTGGCTTATAATATGACTGAGTGGATGGGTATAGTTTTACCATGGAAAAAGAATTTATCTGATTCAGTTTCAGTAGAAAATTGCAAGAAAAAATGTATGGAGATTTTTTTGAAAATTCGAACTACACATGGAATTCTACGCCCATATATGTTAAATTAGTTTTTAAAAATTTATTAGAATTGGAATTATTAAAGTTTAAAAAATGTTATATGTAAAAATTTACCTTTTCTTTAATAACTCTTTAATTAATTGAAATCCCGTTTTCATTCTTGAAAATTTGAACTCCACGTGGAGTACTACGTCTATATTTGATAAGTTAGTGTTTAAAAATTATTTAGGGTCAGAGTTAATGAGTGATAAAATTTTTTTAAATGTGGTCTACATTTTATTGAGTATCAATTATTGAAAAATACATTGTATTTGTTTTAAAATAAATAAAACTTATAAAAATTAATATATTCTTTTATTTTACAACCCCTATTGATTTTCAGTGAAACAACGTACATTTTAAATTTTTTAAGAGGAAAGGATTCCCCTGCCAACTGTACATAAAGCGAAATTTTTTTTTAAAAAATTCAAAAATTAAATGTCAAATGACAGTAACAATAAACAAATATAATTATAATGGGCATTGGGGAAATATACAAACAACACTATTTTTTCAGATTTTATTATTTGATACAGCTATATTTTAAAATAAACCATTTCGTATTAATTGTTATAAAATATGAATTTGTTGCTTTTTGTCGTTAGTACTATTTGCAACCACCGTTGCACATGATGTCTTTACCTATTCTCATCAAACATCTGACCTTCATCAAATCCAGTACCGTAGTTAAAAATAATTGTTATCAGAAAACATTCAATAGTTTTTCTGGCTATTGTTTATATGTAAATCAACAAGTATAACACAATAGTTTATAAAAAATACAAAATAAATGATTGGACTTTATTTTCAGAGAACATATACTCGAGAATTGGTTAGCAAAAAAAATCCTGAATACGTCTTGTGTTATATTAACAAATTATTTGTGGTATGTGAAATATGAGAAGCGCCGGCGCCTAAATACCAAAATAAAAACATTGGAGTTTCTTCAAATTTTGACAATGTATTATAATTTTTATATTAATTATTGTTATTATATGTATTCTAGGCGGTTAATAAATAAAATATTACACATATTATCCAATACTATATTTGGTTATATCCATTACAAAAGTGTACAAAAAAGAACTTTTTCATTGTTTATGAATATTATAAAGATTAATTGTTAACAATAACTTATTGTAAATATTGTACTTAGAATGTAGATAGCAGAAATAAACATATAATACGAAATAAATTAAAAAATATTATACCTATATCACAATGACATGACACCTACAGTTTTCTTCCCATATTTTTGCAATAAATTTTCATTAAAAGTTATGTTATAAATCAAAAGACTCAGCATGAAATTCTGAGTTCAAAAGTATCAAATTTATAAACTATAGTTATAATATATCGTTAAAATCTTACACATTTCATTTGACATAGGTACTTATATTTTTTCTTGGTTTAAATTTTCAATACAAAATTTTCATCAAAAGTAAATCAATTATACATCAGCAGATTCAGTGTACAATGATACTAAATTCTGGAACAAAAATATTAAATTAACAATAAAATTAGTCTTCTAAGCTATGCTCAAGAAATTCTTCCCAATATTTTGTTCTTTCACGTCATCTCTTTGAGTTCTGATTTCTGTTATGCTTAGTAGCCAGAACATACAAACAACCCCTGAAGTTTAGTTCTACGATATTTTATCCCTTAAACAACAATATTCTTCGCAGGATAACTCCAAACATTTGTAATGTTTGCATTTAGATAAATCTTGTAATCAGCTGATTTACAATTCTATTAACAATACATATTTAGTAATAACAATGCCATAAAATGATTATTATTTACAAATATACATACCCTATTATTATAATACATAAAATATTGTTTTTATAACGAGTTCACTTCCACAAACTGGTTTTTCAAGTTTAGTAGGTACTCCAAACACAAACTGATTTATTTTATTATCCACAACATTTTGAAAACCGGTTTATAGTACCTGAAATATAACTTATTTGCATATCTGCTGTTTAAACAAATGTTATCTTACCAAATACCACCTTGAAGTCAACTAAAAATTGCCTAAATTTGTTTTCTTTTCTGTTCTAATCATTGTAGGTACAATTGTTTAATAATTGCCGTCAGCTATCATTTGAGGTTATAAATATTGTTATTAACAATTTACAAAAGATTAGTTGTTATTCTTTTTTGAAGCATAAAATTGAAAAACATATTTAACAAATAATTTTATAAGTTAAAATACATTTGTTTAAATAATTTATTATAAACATTATAGTTCAGGATATTCCGTACAGATGGCAGAACCTATATTGATTTTTGATCATTCAATGCAAAATCTATCGATTTATTGGTTTACGTGCATGCTGACATCAAGGGCGCAAATATCCTTCTAGGTCTTCCCGAATCCCAAAATCAAATATATCTAGTTGATTATGGCCTAGTTTTTAAATATGATATTGAACCTAATAAGAAAATAACCCACTTCGGTACATTAGAGTACACAAGTCGCGATGCACATGATGGCGGTAAGTAAACAACTTTTGTTTTAGTAATGACGTTTAAAACAATTGATTTACAGTGCCTACTAGACGAGATGATATTGAAATTTTGGCTTATAATATGATTGAGTGGATGGAAAAAGGATTTATCTGATCCAGTTTCAGTAGAAAATTGCAAGAAAAAATGTATGGAGATTTTTCTCAATACATGTTTTGTCAATAAAAGAGTGCCAGGTAACAATGAAATAGAAACTAACCATTTAAACTTACATGAAATACATCTAATATTGAAATGAGCCGATTTTCCGATATTTAAAATACTAGAATAATTTCATGTGGCGGAATTAACAGTAAACAACGGGACACTTGCTCCCTCCGAAAGGGCCCATGTCTCAAAGGATGCTTTTCAATTTGTGAGAACATTTGCAAATCAAGAACGTACACCTTTCATTGTTGAAAAATGTTTCTTATTTCGAATGAATTTGTCGTTAACCTATTATATAAATCAGTTAAATAAGATTATAAAAAATAGACCTGAGCCCCAGAAATGCTTTGCGTCCTGGGCCCTTTTCCTTAAATCCGCCACAGGTAGCTATAAAACCGTTCATCATTATGTAATACATGATATGAATTACATAATATGAAATATAATTTCATGCCAAATCCAAATATTTAAACCACGATATCTTTTCTTTAATAATGTCAGAGTGGTGGATGAAAAAATTAAAATTTGTTGCGAATCGCCGAAAAAAATTATTTAAAAATCATCGATATATTACTTAATTTGGTGCCACGACGAAGTAAACTGTTATACGTAATAAAAACTATTAGACTAGATTGCATATTTTTTGCGTAATTTAAATTTCTGTCAGTTATTTTGGTTAATTATTTTTAACGTAAAGAAAGCACGTTTTAAACTCTCTTTTGCTTGAACTAAAAAACCAAAATTAAATTTAGACATTCTATTAATATTTTATTTGACCACTAATCTTACATTTTATTTAAATTACAGGAGCACTACAAAAGTTCCTGGATTATGTTCAAAAATGATGTTCCACTGGAAACTGTTGGTTATTTTCTACAAACAGGTCCCATAGGTCTAAGGTTTAAGACGGTAGACTTGTCCCCTAAGACCAAACATACATTAGACGCTGCTTTCCCTATAAAAATATGGAGCATTCCCTATAAAAACAATAGGCTTATCATGTCAAACGTACTGATAATTCATTTCCCTAATTATTTGTAAGAAATATGATATTATTATGTAGAGTATAGAGTACGTGCACGTCATGTTGACAACCACGTCAAAATCGGCTGATTGGACGTAAACATATGCTACTATGTGATTGATATGCGACATGTTTATGACTTTTTGATATTTCGAGTAATTTATTATATCATATTTAGTTCATTTTAGGTACTATATGATTTTAATTTAGTAAATTTGTTATTTAATGCTTTAGATACACAAAAATGATTTTTTTACGTCCAGTTTTCTGATTTGTCTAAACGGAGACCAACTTATTATCTATTTAACAATTTTAAGTAATTGTTTATTTAATAACTAAAAATGCCAAGTATGTAATAAACAAAACAAATCTAATTCATAAGTTTTTATTTGTGTAAAACAGGCTGGCGCCGCGGCGCCACCAAGTTTATATGTCTTGCTGTAATCCCTTTGTAAATAATTATTTTGCAGTATTGTAAAAATATGCTAATTTCATTAAGAAAATAAAATAGTAGGAAAATCCTATTTTAAGTTAGTTATTTCTGGATACTTTGTACCACAGATTAAATTACAACTTGCAAAATAAACGTTAGTACAATAGATGGTATGAGGATTTATTTTCTTTCTTTACTCTGAGCAAGGGCGCACACAAGATATTTTTTGGGGGCGATCCAGCTGACAGTGAGTAAAAGTCAGCATAAATAGTGCTATTTAAAAAAAAAAATCGCTTAATTTTTAGTTGAAAGTAAAGTAGTATTTCGTGGTTTTCTATTACTTTTTTGTTGTTTTTGCTGGACCGCTCTCCTGTGTGCGCCCCTGACTCTGAGAAAGAGCCAAATTTATCCCGAAACTTCAAACAAGAGAAATATATATGATGTATATGATAGACCGGAAGTGGTACTTATTTGAAGCTTTTAATAGATATTCGAGGAAAAACAATAAATCAAAAATTTCGTATTAGACTTTATTTATTGAAACAACAAATTAGATTTTGTTTACAAACGATCAACCGGAAGTGATACTTTACTTAAAGCTCATTGCTGTTTCAAACATGGAATTGTTTTACAATTTTTTTATGCACTTATTTATCTGCAATAAGCAGCGAGACGATTATATACGACTAGCACAATATTAAATACGCTACAAAAATTTCGAGAACATAAAAGGTCTAATTGGCATACTAAATCTTTCGAAAAATATTTATTTTATAAAGAAACACTTAAGAAAGGAACAATAATAAATCAAATTGATAGTGCCACCATTCAGTCTATAAAAGACAATAGTTATTTGTATATCAAGGCCGCGAAATCACTCTTTAGCGTACCGAGAGAAAAATTGTGGCCGAGGCCGCTTGCGGCCGAGGCAAGACAATCTCGAGGGCGCTGAAGGATTTCGCGGACAAGTTGTACACAATATTTTTTGTGCAACCGTACAAAATATGTAATTACAAATTTTATTAATTTTCAACAGTTTCATTACAAATAGAAAGTCAGCTTTTAAGGTGGCTTTATTAACATTTGATAAACAAAACCATGCAATTCTCAAGTGTCAAAGTGATTGTTTACCAAATCCAATTTCGCAGCCTGTATTGCAGCTGCGAAATGCTTATTTCGCGTCCGGTTGCACAAAAAAAAAATCTGATGTGGCCAACACATAACCTCTCGCCAGATATTTTACCTGGTTGTACGCATAAAACGAAAAATATTTTTAATACAAATACATATATTCATGTCTCACTACAAAATAATTCTCACATACATATATTTGCAAAATCTATGGGATATTTTAAAATAAATTGTGTACAATACTTACATTTTCTTTATATTCAATATCCTGAAATTTTCTTTTTCTACTTTCCTTTTCTTTTTCTTTATATTCGTCATTTTTTCGCAAATTCCTTTTATATTCTTTTTTACGTATATCTTTTGCGTTGTTGACTTTTTTTTATTTTCATAATCTTCATAATAATATACAAATATTTTTGACAGAGGCATACAAATATTTTTGACAGTGACATTTATATGTCAATTACAAACATTTGAATTTCTTGCCTTGTAGTAGTTTGATCTGAGATTTTTTACATCAAATTATTTTATATGCCTTTCTTTATCTCTAAATCTATAGAAGATATAATAATGAATTTACATTTATCGAATAAAGAATTTAACGTTCTTTAATATAAGTATTTACATAAATTTTCGATAAATAATATTTAGACGATATTTTTCTTGTAACTACTACTTCCGGTTGTCCAATTGTTACCAAAACTGACTGGACTCTTCCCATTATTGTTAGATTGAGGAATCCGTAGTTAAAAATGTCTTAAGTCTCATAGTATTTGAGATATAGTGAATCCAACATCCACACACACACACACACACACACACATCCCCACACACACACACACACACACACACACACACACACACACACATACGGACATCATCGTAAAAATGTTATAATCGGATACTAGGGACCTTAAAACGTGCTTATTCATTAAAATCTGGATATGCGATTTTTAGCATGAATACAATACCTCTCTTAGCGAGAGGTAAAAATTAATATCGTAATAATTATAACATGTAGGGTAAATGTGGGTTAGTTGCCTACATGGGATAGTAGCCTCACTGCGTATAATTTCTGATAAATATAATAGAGTGCGCTCCAAACGTAGTTGTAGATGCATTAATGATTGTGCAACCTTATTCAAGTATCATATATAGTCTGGAGAACAGCTGTGCTGCAAGAAATAAAAAAAATTGGCCGAATTTTTATAAGAACGTGATTTCGTCAGTACGGTAGGTTTGAAACTAAGCTTTTACATTTGCACTATTGCATGAATAATAATTTTTTGTGATTAGTTTATCAAAGTATATTCTAACATATTTATTAAGACTTCTTTGAACATGATTTAGTCACATACGCTTCAGAAATTCAAGGGGGCGTCTATACCCAGAAAAAAGGATAGACGCCCCACTAATTTTGTGGTATAAATGCCCCAATATATTACATCTTTTTTAAGCGTAATAGTCTATTTAATATATTTCTTTTTATTTAAAATGAGTAAAATATGACAATATATAGTAATTCGAATTTTTATTTACTTATTTAGATTGCAATGCCACGAAAGTACAAGCGAAAAGAAGATGCACCAAAGCGGGGACAGTGGAGTGAAGAAAATTTAAGAACTGCAGTAGAAAATATTAAAACCAAAAATATGAGCATCAATTTCGCAAGCAAAGTATTTAGCATTCCTTCATGCACCACATTGTAATGAATGTGGAAAAATAATCAAACGCGATGCCGTTACAAGAAAATTAAATATATAATTAATCAGTACAAATCGTACTGAACGAATCTTTGTAATCTATTATATATCGTTTTTTGACACGCATATCTAATTTCATATATTGTTTATAATCACATAATATAATAAATATATATTTTGTTTATTTTGATACATGTGCCTATATTATTAAATTTACCTCGGCAACTATCCTATACATTGGTCAACTATACTCTACGGTAAGGCATAAATCCCACATAGGTGGGCATCTATACTACAATGGGTATTCAACTTTACATTAAATTTATAGGGTAACTATGAACAATAATGATTTTTAAATCATATTTTTTGTAAAATAAGGTTCTGCTAAATACAGTAGCAACAACGTAATTTAAAAATAACTAACCTATACCTTTTTAGAGCGAATTTTCCTTAGGTAGGGCATACATCCCACAATTACCCTATGTTAAACCAATTAACTTATTTATGAAATAGAAAAATATTATATAAATAAAAAATATTGTAGAATGAAAGGACAAAGTATAGATAAATAGTATGTAAGAATATTATTTATGAAGTATGTTAATTAGTATGTAGTATTTGTAAAAATAAAAAATTATACTAATACAATAAATTTATAAAAAAAACACGCATACATTTCCATACACACACATACAGATACACAAATACACGCACACACACACACACACACACACACACACACACACACACACATACATATATATATATATATATATATATATATATATATATATATATATATATATATATACATACATACATACATACATACATACATACATACATACATACATACATACATACATACATACATACATACATATACATACACACACACACTTACGTACATACATACACATACACGCAGCCAGACATCATCGTAAAAATAATTTGTGCTTATTTAATGAAACCTCACCATCGAATTTTTGGACTGTTAACATTACCTCCCTTACCTTCGGTATGACGGGAGGTAAACAGAAGACAGATATCATTTTTACAAATTTTATTATAAAATAGAAGTTAATTTATAAAAAAACGTATACATTATAAAACAAATCATTTTCATTCTCTCAAAGTCTTTGGCATTATATCCGATTTTTAATTTCCATTTAAAACTGGAGTTTTAACAATCTTTTTTCATTCTTCTTAATCGTTGAGGCAGTGGAGGTGTTTCTTCTTTTTCACTGTCAATGATTTCAATGACATCATCATCGATGATGGGCGATCTGGCTCTATGTTCGTCTTCTTTACGTCAGGGCCTTAGTTTACGCATTATTTCTGGTGTAGACGACGTAAATTGTAAAGGGCCGTTTTTCATAGTCAGAGGGTCTATGTCAAAATTCATTTTCGCGACATAGTCTACGAATTTTTGTAGTTCTCCTATAATTTAAATAAAAAGTTTAGATTAGTGGTCAAATAAAATATAAAACAGAAAGTTAAAATGTAATTTTGGTTTTTAGTTCAAGAAATAGAGAGTTTAAAACGTGCTTGCTCGGAAAAATATCTAGGAGTTTTGCATTGCATATATATGCATAATATATATATAGTCAAACCCAAACCTTTGACAAAATTAATTACTGAGGCAGCCATGCTGACCATTATGCTATGAAAGACTTGTGAAAGGCTTTTCATATTATGGCATAAAATATTGAAACAATTATTTATTTATAAATTTTTAATATTATTATTTAATATTAATAATAAATAACGTACGGGAGGTAATGTACTATTATTCTGTTCAATATTATGGCTTAATTTTCTTCCGGACACTTTTTATTTACAAAAAACCGTTTTCCCGTGTTAAACGCCTATGTCAAGGTTTGCTTGGGACACACGGTATATATACCTGCTTTGAATGATTGTAAACTGCGGTCATAGCTTCTTTACTGACACCGCCGGAATTCGTATTCTACAAAAAATAGTTTCGTAAGTTAGCATGGGAAATGTATTTATATTTGGGAATGTTTGTACAGTTATTACCTTTGCAACAACAACAAGATCCGAATAACAAAAAATAGTTTCCTATGCACGGAAACTATAAGAGATACGACTTTGGGTAAATGGGATATATGGTGGGGGCTATCTTAGATGTGCTTTTGTTTTGACAAAAATTCTCATAGGTTACTAGGAAATAGCGGAAAAATGAATTTGGACGATTTTTTTCATTTTTAAATTATTTGTAAACTATCAGTAATCGAGGAAAATGTTTGAAATAAAAAAGTTTGATATTTTAATTGTCTATCCAGTGGCGTACGAAAATAATTTTTCTAGCAATAAATTTTTCAGGTATAACACAAACTTATAATTTTGTAAATAGAACCCATACTAGATTTCTGCTATACCTACTTAGGTGAATTTGAAAATATAGAGTTAAAATTATATTACGAAACACGGTAGTTATGAAATAAGTTATTTAAGTAAAATAAAATACTAAATATTTTAAAAAACTAATGTAATCAATGCCAAAAAAATCAAAAGTAGTAGTTATCATGAAAAATATTGAAAAATCTAAGATTTTAAGGTAAAGTAGATTTAAATCCCAATAACCAATTGTAACAGAATTATATTTTTAGAGTAAAAATCAAATATGAATTCCATTTAAATTATTTTTTACCACGCCACTGGATAGACAATAAAAATATCAAACTTTTTTATTTGAAACAATTTTTTCGATTACTATTAGTTCAAAATTAATTTCAAAATGAAAATATCGACCAAATTCAGTTTTTCGCCATTTTCTATTAACCTATAAGAATTTTTGTCAAAACAAAAGCACATCTAATATGGCCCCCCAAAGGCGCACCACATGACCCACTTATCCGAAGTCGTATCTCTTACAAGTTTCAAGATCCAAATGGAGGCTTTCGAAAGCCGGACATCTGTATAGGTACTACAAAATTAAATTTAAAAAAATATTTATAAATTAATAATAGTAACCTTCCCAAAATAATTTTTGTTAATTTATTCAACAATTATTAATCTTTGTAACTGTGAAGAAAACTCAATAAAATTGTCACGATTTTGCCGCTAAAATGTTTTGTTGTTTGGTTGCAATGATAATTGAAGCATCGTCCATACCTTAAGTACATGCCGACTTCCGTCAGGGCTTGTTAACTGTAATTCCGGGTGATAACAGCTCTTCAAGTGAGGAGGACACAGATTATTTCTCCTTTCTTCAATTCCTTCAACCTCATTTCTGTAACTTTCATAAATTCTTTGTTATTGTTGTTAGCTGCCATTTTGTTTCTGTAAAAAAATGTTAATTTTAAAATGGTTTTAAAAAATTACATTTTAACATGACTGTTAAAAATAAAGTCATTTTTACCTTCCGTCACCTTTAGGTAAGGAAGGTATTGTCTTTGGTGTTTTTGATGAATAAGCACGTTTTAGGGTCCGTAGAATACGATTTTACTATTTTTACGACGATGTCTGTATTTGTATGCGATAACTCTAATACTACAATTCCAAAAATTATAATTCTTTCGTATTCCTCTTCGTTACATCCATATGAAGAGCTGATTAGATTTTGGTTATAATTGGTCAACCGGAAGTACCCTCATTTGAAGATTTTAATAGTTCTGATTGAAAGGTGTCAGAGTCAAATGCAGTTGACAGTATGTTTATGTTATAATTTTACTGGAAATATAGGATCTTTTGTTAAAAACTTTCTGTATGGAATTTGTATAAAATACGTACAACTACCTTAAGGTAATGTACAAGAAATATAATCTTTTGCAAGGAACTTTCTATATGACATTTTTACAAAATACATAGAACTGACGGAAGGTAATGTGCTGGCCACATCAGATTGTTTCTATTTTGGTTCTAAAAGTACATAATTAAACAACCAAACTAGAATTTACTCAAAATAAAGCAATGTAAGTATATTTGTAAATACTTTTTGACAAAAGGACCAAAATAGAAAAAAATAGTATAATATACACGTTTCATAATACATTTGACCGCACTTGTCCTCGTAGAATTTGAAGTTTTCGAAAAAATAAAATCTCTTACTGATTTTAATCATTTGCAAGACGATTTAATACGTTTGCAAAACTTCTGTAAATGGAACGATTTATTCCAAAACATAGAAAAATGTCATGTAGTTAGTTAGTTAGTAGTGACGAGCTGCTATAACAAAAATCCGCTCATTTCCGAAGTATTTCAATTATATCGTTTTATTTCTTTATTAATATTCATCATTAAGCATATACTTTCAATATTTTTTCCTAATTTCTCTTAAATCAATTGCTCTGTACTCCCCTATTACCCGAAATGATCCGATGGGCAACAATTCTATAGCCGACATTTGAGTAATTACCCGCCGATTGGCAACACTGCTGACGACTATACTTTAAAAAAAAATTGGATACTGCTATTCACCTGTAATTTCAAATATGATTCTAATCCATATAAGTTCTTCAGCGTTGAGGTGTAACGGTTCTTCTATAATATTGTTGTAAGTAGAACATGCATTATATTTACATGTTAATAACTTCCAATTGTTACAATTTATATTATTTTTTTATTATAAATGTAATATATGTGTCTTTTTTAAATAATTAACTTTTAAATGTGTGAAATTGTATTGGTGGTTTAAATCAAACCTTTAAATTTAAAAAAATGATTTTTCTTGTTTTAAAACACATTTCTGGGATTATATTTCACAGATTTTTGGGATACATATATGAGAGAATTTTATCCGAGCCACTCCCTAAGGTGGATCTAAATAAATAAATGAAAATTGTGCAGGCAATGATTCTGCTTAATATTAATATTTGACCGTGTCTAAATGCATTTGATTTTTCTCCATTTAACAAGTTAACGACCATGGGGACCTTAATTGTGCGCGCCATGTTTTTTGCACCACGTGCACCTATTTGGTGCACAAGTTTTTTTGTGAAATACTCCTTCACATCAACTATTTTTTTTCCATAAAGAAAACAGTTATTGAACCTCCTACTACCAAAATTTAACAAAAATTTATCTTGGTCCAGGGGTAAAGTTTCAAAATTTAGGGCTGGTCGTTAACGTGTTAAATAACATTGGGTTTTAACACATTTTGGAACTGTATTTTTGTGAAAGGCAATAAGAGATTTTTAAAAAACCACTCAATATTGGAATTTACGAGGCCAAAATTATATTAGTTGGGCCTGCAAATATTTTTCCATTAGGTATATATTATTACTGTAAAATATACAATTTCAGCTTAAATTAAGAACAAAAATAAAATTGGTTCGCTAACAATTAGGTTTTAAACTAAATTAAATTAACTTTGAGACACGAATCAGAATAGTTGGTTCCCTATTTTAATATTGCGTTGCGCCCCCCTATCCCATATTTGTTGCAATTTTATTTTTAACAGTTTTTGCAGTATGAAACGGGCACCATCCTGCTGAAAAACGTAGCTCCCTGCGATCTAATGGTTTTTTCCCATATTAGAATAAGGGAAAATGCATTTTGACACCCGGATTATGAAAAACTTCGTAAAATTTTAACGAAAGGGGTAAAAGGGAAAGTGCTTCATTATCCGGCCCTTTACAATTTACGTCGTTTACATCAGAAATAATGCATAAACTAAGAACACAAATCAAAAAATACAAATTTAATCAATTTGGTTACTATATGGAATTTTTTTACAGGTGGTTTGGTCGAATATAATATATGGCAAAAGCCAAATCGACACCCATTCCAATGGAGACTGCAGAAAATGTACCTGAACTAAAAATGGATTGGTTAAAAATATTGACTTTTATAAGTCTTGTGGGAATAATTATTTGGTTGGGGCATACTCTACAAGTATATGCCCATATTATGAATTGTAATTCAATGATTTTGATTGTTTATGCAGAACATCCTAAATAAATAATTTTGTAATAGATCTGTGTCTTCAATTATTTCTTTACACATCAATTATTGAAAAATGGTATTTGTTTTAAAATGAATAAAACTTATAAAAATTAATATATTCTTTTATTTTACAACCCCTATTGATTTTCAGTGAAACAACGTACATTTTAAATTTTTTAAGAGGAAAGGATTCCCCTGCCAACTGTATATAAAGCGAAAATTCAAATTCCTGTACTAAAATTAGTAACTTTTTTAAAAATTCAAAAATTAAATGTCAAATGACAGTAACAATAAACAAATATAATTATAATGGGCATTGGGGAAATATACAAACATCAGGCGAGTAGATTCTTAAATAATACCGGATTATAACATTGGTCTGCTGTTAAGAGATTTCTGAAATATCTGCAGGGTACCATGAACTTATCCATTAAGTACAACGCAGAAGAAATTGAGTTGGTAGTCTACTCAGATGCCGACATTGATCTACCACAGGCTACGTTAGCCTGCTAGTAAATGGTCCTGTGACTTCATATCGACAAAAATGTGTTACAAGAACCACGACGGAGGTGGAGTACCTTGCTGCCTTAGATGCGGCAACCGAGATAATGTATTTACGCAACTTTTTGATGGAAGGTGGAATCAAGGCGAAGAAACCGACAAAGCTTTATGTAGATAATCAAAGCACAATTCGCTTAGTTAAGAACACAGATCATCACAAACGCCCAAAACATATAGATATAAAATATCAATATATCCCCGAACGTGTTGATGATAATGTTATTTTAGTCGCATTCGTTCAGAAGAGCAGTTAGCTGATCTATTCACAAAATCACTAACTCGAAACAAATTTGTAACAAACAGAAACACTTTAACTTTTACACAAGACTAGCTAAATAAAATGAAAGTTGGAGTATTGATATAGGCGACATAGATTTATTAAATAATTGTAATAAATAATTATAATTCTAAATAAAAGCGATCTCTTTGAACTCCGTTTATTTGCTCTGCAATACTTTATAAACAAAACTATTTCAGTTATACTAGCGGTTAGAAAGTAAAACAAAGGTAAATGGTGATAATAATTCAACCAATTAATAACACGACGGGGCACAACACCCTATTCGGCCTGAAGGACCAAATGTTCAGGCACAGTGCATAAAGGAAGCTGAGACCTACTAAGTTTGAATCTCAAAAAATAACTCGAAAGACCAATGATGCGTGAGAGCCTTAATCCCCAGTAGATGTTCGTGGTGACCTCTGCGTCTGCTGTAGATGGTAAATTGATGTCTGGAACTGTAGAATGTGCGCTGATTCATTGGCGTCTCAGTATATTTGGACAGTCGCATTGCGGTGACAGTGAATTCTAAATAAGTAACCAGGTGCGAAAATATGACATATGAGCAATGACTCTGTGATGGTTGACTTTGCGACAAACAAAGCGAACAGAAAGAAAGTACGAGCGATTTACGTGACTTACAAAAGATAGTACCTCTTAGGAGAGATAGGATAAATATGCAAAGACACAAAATGTCGGATAGGATAGCGAAGCTAAATATCAAACTCTTATGCCTAACAACAGCAAAGAAAAAGAAGCAGAAAACAAATAAATTGGAAAACAAATGCGTATCAGAATTAAATGTTATATAAACAGCTTTGTATGTATGTATGTATGTAGAAATAGTGACTGTGCTAAAGGTAGAGATATATCAATTTTTCTGTAAATTGAGTAAACTTAAGGATGAAAATAAATTATTTCTTATCCTCTACTATTTGCCAGTCAAATGTGTAATTTGGAAATAAATTTGCATGGTCTCTAATATGATGCGTGAGAGCCTTATCCCCAGTAGATGTTCGTGGTGACCTCTGCGCCTGCTGTAGATGGTAAATTGATGTCTGGAACTGTAGAATGTGCGCTGGTTCAGTGGTGTGTCAGTAGATTTGGACGGTCGCATTGCGGTGACGGTGAATTCTAAATAAGTAACCAGGTGCGAAAATATGACATATGAGCAATGACTCTGTAATGGTTGACTATGTGACAGACAAAGCGAACAGAAAGAAAGTACGAGCGATTTACGTGACTTACAAAAGACAGCACCTCTTAGAAGAGATAGGATAAATATACAAAGACACAAAATGTCGGATAGGATAGCGAAGCTAAATATTAAACTCTTATGCCTAACAACAGCACAGAAAAAGAAGCAAAAAACAAATAAATTGAAAAACAAATGCGTATCAGAACTAATTGTTATATAAACAGCTTTGTATGTATGTATGTATGTATGTATGTATGTATGTATGTAGAAATAGTGACTGTGCTTGCTGTGATGTTAGATGAATCTAATAAAAATGGATGAATATCAAAGTAACAATTACTGATTTTTTTAAAGCCAGTCATTAGTGTCCAAGATGATGACAATTCAAAAAGTATATTCGACTGTGTTTTGAGATGAAGATGAAAACAGAAAATAAAATTTCTCGGACTTGCAGCTAGAATAAAAATCTTAAATACCAAACTTGAAAAGTTTTGGAATATATCATAATATATTTTTTTACGAAAATCTGTTGTATTTTAAAGGAAAACTCTGGATCAGTTGTAGGAAAATATTTGCTAAGAATTCGAAATTCTACTGGCCGAAATGTGATAGAAAATAAGGAGCTTGGTTTTGCATAGCGGATAAGGGACTCCTTAGCCAATATTATTTTTGGAAATTGACATTTAAGAAAATAAAAGATTAAATAAATTTGTATGTTGCTACAAAAAAAGATTAAATTCAAAATTTCGCAGTAGTAACAAAATTATAAATAAAGTAAATTGGGGCCCCTCTAGAGCCGGGGAAAATTTCTTTCCGAGTTACATAATTTAAGGCTTAAAATTTTCAAAATTTTGATAAACCTTCAAACTACAAAATTGCACTTCAGATTTATAAAATGCATAAAAAACATGTATACATGCCGCTGCTGTAACTTTCCACGGGTAAACATTTGCAATGTGCCCACCTACGGCAGGTCCTACACTGGACCCAATTCCCAGTATAGGCTACATCCACCCTATTACACATTCTACAAACGTTTGAAACGTTTAATGAAGATTTAATTAATAAGTTTTTATAATATATTCTCCTGTCATTCGCTTGTAATTCAAGCTCAAATGCTTCCCCTTTCATAATTGTTTCAGCGAAGTATAAGACGAATACTCCACAATTATGGCCGTCATTTTGTCGAGGATGTTTAATAATTGTTGGCTCTAAATTTTCAACATTTTCTGGAACCTGCAAATTACGTGTTTGTATAAATTTTTTAAATCTTTCCAAGTATCTAGATGTTTGTTTAATATTACTTCCCATAGGATTTATAAAATAGAAGGTTTTTTGCTCAAAATTAGCAACTGCCAAACACCAATGATTTTGGTTTTTGCACACTGGCATCAAACAAATTTTAGATAAATTTGGCACAATGCATGTGTAAACAAATCGCTCAAATATATAGGTTGATACTTCGCACGAAATAATAGTTACATCTTTCGTTGCACATGTGTCAAGAAATATTTGAACACACAAATCTATTATTATTATTATTATAATTGGTAATGACAGAGTATCGAGGCGTGGGGGTGGAGTGGGATTTTATTGCAAGTTACATTTATATGATAAGATATATGTTCTAAATGATATCAATATTAATAGTGCTCATTTGCAACAATACTGGATTAAAATCTGTATGGGTAGTATTAAACTTATTCTTGGGGTAATATATCGACCACCTAAAGCTTCTTATGTTGATTTTATAAGTTCATTAGAAACTTCAATTTCCTCAATTTTTAGTGAGGCTGATTACATCGTTTGTGTTGGTGATATTAATATAAATTTATTTTCACTACATAGCAATTCTGTCAAACTTTTTAACTCTCTACTTAATGAATTTGATTTAGCTCAACTTATAACGGAACCCACACGTATAACTGCACACTCTGAAACGCTCTTAGACATTATAATTACTTCATCCAGTGAGATTTGTTCTGTAATTACTGTAACAGATATGCATCAGGTAACTGACCATAGATCTGTTTCCTGTAAACTGAAATTGAGTTTTGAAAATAAACAGGGACCTCAAATTAAGCGGTTTCGTGACATGAAAAATGTTGATATTGACAAACTTATTGGTAGTTTAAACAGTTTTGATTGGCAACACTTTTTTTCCTGTCGTGATCTTAATATGAAATTACATATCTTCAACGGTATTATTTTGGGCTTACTTGATGAGTATGCACCGGTAAAGATAATCAAAACTCGTTACACTCCATCACCATGGATGACGGATGTTATACGAATAATGATGAAGCACAGAGATAATGCGTTATCACAGTTTAAACGAACTAAATCGCAAGAGCATTGGAATTTTTACAAAAGCTTAAGAAATTATACTACTGAGGCGATTAAGAGAGAAAAGAAAGCATATTTTGAATTTAAATTAAAAAACACTGGCAACAATAATCTATGGAATACTTTTAAGGAATTCAATGCTCATGCAGTACCTAAAAAAATAATTCCTAGTAATTTATGTGATGTCAATGCAATGAACGCACATTTCGTTAACTCTGTACCTTCATCTGAACCTGATAAACAAATATTTCAATTTTATCAATCTCATCGGTTTTCCATAAATAATACTTCATTCTCCTTCACTCCAGTTTCTGAATCTGATGTATCGAAAATATTTTACGCGTTAAAATCAAATTCTGTGGGACTTGATGGCTTAAATCTAAGTGTGTTAAAAATAGTATTTCCAGATGTCGTACCACAGCTTACGCACTTAATAAATGAATGTCTCGTGCAAAATAAAGTACCTGATGTTTGGAAGCAAGCTGTAATCAAACCTATTGCTAAAATAAAAATACCCTCGTCTTTTAATGACTTAAGACCTATTAGTTTACTCCCCACACTTTCGAAAATTCTTGAAAAAGTAGCTCACTCCCAAATTTTAGAATATTTAAATAATTATAATATTCTACCAGAAATTCAGTCTGGTTTTCGGCGAGGTTACAGCACAACATCTGCATTGCAACATATCATTGATGATATTGTTATTGACGTTGACAGTAAGCGTTTGGTACTTTTAGCCCTACTAGATTTCAGCAAGGCCTTCGATACATTGAATCACGAACTTCTTCTCACTAAATTGCATTACATAGGTTTTAATAATAACAGCATTGAATTCATACGAAGTTACCTAACTAATCGCTCTCAAGTAGTTAATATAAATGATACTAACTCCAGTCATTGTTCTATTTCGAAAGGTGTACCTCAAGGCTCTATTTTAGGGCCGCTTCTGTTTTCAATATACGTATTTGATTTGAATAAAAGCATAAGCTTTTGTAACATTCATATGTACGCTGATGATACGCAATTGTACATATCATTTGACCCAAGTAAGTCTAAAACTGCCGTTGACAACATGAATGCGGACTTTGAGGCATTAGCTCAATTTTGCAAAAATCATTGTTTACACTTAAATGAATCTAAGTCTACGGTTATGTTGTTTGGTAACGAGATTAAAAGAAAAGAGTTGCTATTGAATAATGACATTTCCATTAAAATTAATGAGGCCTATATTAACATTTCAAATTCCGCAAGAAATCTAGGACTACTTATAGATCATAAGCTCAGGTTTACTGATTATGTAACCTTGTTGATTAAAAAAGCTTATCTTGCCTTAAAGAATCTCTATATGGACAGGTTCATCCTGTCAAAACACAACCGTATGATTCTATCCAGTAGTCTTGTATTATCTATATTTAATTATTGTGACACAGTTTATGGACCACACATTACCGTTTTTGATGCCAACAGAATACAAAAAGTGCAGAACTGCTGTGTTAGATTCGTTAATGGCTTGCAAAGACATGAACACGTTTCGCCTTATTTAAAAGAGCTCAATTGGTTGGATATGAAACAGACTAGATGTTTGCATATAGCTTCTTTGGCACATCGCGTAATTCAGAATAAATCTCCCTCGTATCTTTATAACAAATTAACTATGCGTACTACTCATCATCGCCGTAATTTAAGGAATAATTTGAAATATCACATCCCTAAGTTTCATTCCGCATTTTTTAAACGCACATTTTCTTATACTATTCCTACGACTCTCAATAAGATTTCACCCACAATTATTTCTCTCAAGCCTGCTACTTTTGTTAAGAATGTAAAAAAATTGTTACTACAAAATGACATGTCACTCCTTTGAAGTCCTTGTACTCATTACCACAATATTGTATCTTATTTATTATTGATTGCTTATTTAAATTCTTGTTTCTGATTCACTCTTATTATCTGTTCACTTCGCTATATTTGCTAATTTTATGTTCATGTTATTATAATTATTATGTAAGGTTAATATGGAAGAACAGCTATTGCTGAATATTCGCCAATAAAGGTATTTATTATTATTATTATTATTATTATTATTATTATAAAATTATTCAGATAGCATGTTCCCGTTAAACAATCAAAATCATTAAAATACAATTCATAATATTTGCATATACTGGTGGAGTATGCCCCAACCAAATAATTATTCCCACAAGACTTAACCAATCCATTTTTATAAAGTTCAGGTACATTTTCTGTAGTCTCCATTGGAATGGGTGTCGACTTGGCTTTTGCCATATATCTTTCCCATCGTTTAAACAGCCTAAGTCTATTTTTTTTTATTTTTTTTTAATTGCATTTTTTTGCATAATATACCATATACCGAATCGTCTCGACTATAGCTACTTGATACCATACATATCTTTTCTTTTTTGATTAATTCTATTAGTCGGTCACTAGCTTTCGGTTTTGGTGGCATTTTATTTTCATAAATTTGAATAATATTGCCCGTGTTTCTCTTTATTGCCTTAAATATTTTGTACCTATTCACCTTATTGTCTTTTTTACGGACATGTAAAGCTGCTTGAGAAAAGAAAACGTCAGAAATAGGCATATCCTTAAAAAATGAAAAAGGTTTTTTTTATAATGTGACATAAAATCGACCAGGGCTTCAATATACCCAGCTCTCTGTTTGACCATTTTAATATAAAAATAAAAAAAAAACAATAAAGAATTATAACACAAACGAGTACAGCTCAAGACGTCCGTATCAGCACGACAACGACCAAATCAGTGTAGAAACGGACCAGCAACAATCTGTAAAGAAAATTCCATGTAGTAACCAAATTGCTTAAATTTGTATGTTGCTACAAAAAAAGATTAAATTCAAAATTTCGCAGTTGTAACAAAATTATAAATCATATATCTTTCCCATTGTTTAAACAGCCTAAGTCTATTCATTTTATTATTTTTTAGTTGCATCTTTTTGCATAATATACCATATACCGAATCGACTCGACTATAGCAACTTGATACCATACATATCTTTTGCTTTTTAATTACTTCTATTAGTCGGTTACTAGCTTTCGGTTTTGGTGGCATTTTATTTTCATAAATTTGAATAATATTGCCCGTGTTTCTCTTTATTGCCTTAAATATTTTGTACCTATTCACCTTATTGTCTTTTTTACGGACATGTAAAGCTGCTTGAGAAAAGAAAACGTCAGAAATAGGCATATCCTTAAAAAATGAAAAAGGTTTTTTTTATAATGTGATATAAAATCGACCAGGGCTTCAATATACCCAGCTCTCTGACCATTTTAATATAAAAATAAAAAAAAACAATAAAGAATTATAACACAAACGAGTACAGCTCAAGACGTCCGTATCAGCACGACAACGACCAAATCAGTGTAGAAACGGACCAGCAACAATCTGTAAAGAAAATTCCATGTAGTAACCAAATTGCTTAAATTTGTATGTTGCTACAAAAAAAGATTAAATTCAAAATTTCGCAGTTGTAACAAAATTATAAATCATATATCTTTCCCATTGTTTAAACAGCCTAAGTCTATTCATTTTATTATTTTTTAGTTGCATCTTTTTGCATAATATACCATATACCGAATCGACTCGACTATAGCAACTTGATACCATACATATCTTTTGCTTTTTAATTACTTCTATTAGTCGGTTACTAGCTTTCGGTTTTGGTGGCATTTTATTTTCATAAATTTGAATAATATTGCCCGTGTTTCTCTTTATTGCCTTAAATATTTTGTACCTATTCACCTTATTGTCTTTTTTACGGACATGTAAAGCTGCTTGAGAAAAGAAAACGTCAGAAATAGGCATATCCTTAAAAAATGAAAAAGGTTTTTTTTATAATGTGACATAAAATCGACCAGGGCTTCAATATACCCAGCTCTCTGTTTGACCATTTTAATATAAAAATAAAAAAAAAAACAATAAAGAATTATAACACAAACGAGTACAGCTCAAGACGTCCGTATCAGCACGACAACGACCAAATCAGTGTAGAAACGGACCAGCAACAATCTGTAAAGAAAATTCCATGTAGTAACCAAATTGCTTAAATTTGTATGTTGCTACAAAAAAAGATTAAATTCAAAATTTCGCAGTTGTAACAAAATTATAAATCATATATCTTTCCCATTGTTTAAACAGCCTAAGTCTATTCATTTTATTATTTTTTAGTTGCATCTTTTTGCATAATATACCATATACCGAATCGACTCGACTATAGCAACTTGATACCATACATATCTTTTGCTTTTTAATTACTTCTATTAGTCGGTTACTAGCTTTCGGTTTTGGTGGCATTTTATTTTCATAAATTTGAATAATATTGCCCGTGTTTCTCTTTATTGCCTTAAATATTTTGTACCTATTCACCTTATTGTCTTTTTTACAGACATGTAAAGCTGCTTGAGAAAAGAAAACGTCAGAAATAGGCATATCCGTAAAAAATGAAAAAGGTCTATTTTCGTAATTAGTTAGTCATAAAATCGACAAGGGGTTCAATATACTATTCTGGCCGAAATGTGATAGAAAATAAGGAGCTTGGTTTTGCATAGCGGATAAGGGACTCCTTAGCCAATATTATTTTTGGAAATTGACATTTAAGAAAATAAAAGATTAAATAAATTTGTATGTTGCTACAAAAAAAGATTAAATTCAAAATTTCGCAGTAGTAACAAAATTATAAATAAAGTAAATTGGGGCCCCTCTAGAGCCGGGGCCCTGCGGGCCCGTTACTTACGCCACTGCAATTCTGGTTCATCATATAGATTTTTAGGGAGTATAAATCATCATTATGGCAAATTTGTTTCCGAGTTACATAATTACAGGCTTAAAATTTTCAAAATTTTGATAAACCTGCAAACTACAAAATTCCACTTCCATTTATAAAGAAATAGTAAAAACTCACTCAGATTTATGAAATGCACAAAAAACATGAATATATGCCGCTGCTGTAACTTTCTATGGGTAAACATTTGCAATGTGCCCACCTACGGCAAGTCCTACACTGGACCCAATTCCTACATCCACCCGATTACAAATTCTACAAACGTTTGAAACGTTTAATGATGATTATAATAATATGTTTTTATAATACAATCTCATCTCATCAGCTTGAAATTCATGATCAAATACTTCCCTTTTCATAATTCTTTCAGCGAAATGTATAACAAATACTCCACAATTATAGCAGTCAGTTTGTCGAGGATGTTCTATAATTCTAGGCTCTAAATTGTCCACATTTTCAGGAACTTGCAAATTACGAGATTGGACAAATGTTTGAAATCTTCGCAAGTATTTAGAAGTTTGTTTTATAGTACTTCCCATAGGATTCATAAATAAGAAAGTTTTTTCCTCGAAATTAGCAACTGCCAAACACCAATGATTTCCGTTAATGCATACTGGCATCATACAAATTTGAGATAAATTTGGCACAGTGCATGTATAAATCCACCTTTCAAAAATATAGGTCGATATTTCGCACGAAATAATAGTTACGTCATCATCGTCAGGGGTGTGTATTTCATACTTATTTCAATGCACAAAGGATGATGTTCAATTTCTGACTACCTTTGGTTTCAAGCAATTAAACGCTGACAAATGCGTTTTCTGCACAAAAATAATAATTTAGATGTATACGTGGCATTATATGTAGATGATGGACTCATCATGTGCAAATCAGAAAATATTCTGGAAAGAATTTTATCGAAACTTGGTTCAGCCTTTGAAATGACTATTGGCAACGGCGATTACTTTGTGGACTGGAGATCAAACGGGACTTCGAAAAAAGGGAGATTCGAATAAGTCAACAGAGATACATCCATCGCATACGACAGAAATTCAACATGGAAGATTCAAAGTCTAGTTCTAGTCCCTGCACACCTGGAGTTGTACTCCATAATGGCCAATTTCCTACAGATAACCACGAAATAAAAGAGATGTGCAAGATACCATATCGCAAAGCAATCGGTAGCCTAATGTTTGCTGCAACTGTATCACGACCCGAAATCATGTTTGCCATGAGCCAGGCGAGTAGATTCTTAAATAATACCGGATTATAACATTGGTCTGCTGTTAAGAGATTTCTGAAATATCTGCAGGGTACCATGAACTTATCCATTAAGTACAACGCAGAAGAAATTGAGTTGGTAGTCTACTCAGATGCCGACATTGATCTACCACAGGCTACGTTAGCCTGCTAGTAAATGGTCCTGTGACTTCATATCGACAAAAATGTGTTACAAGAACCACGACGGAGGTGGAGTACCTTGCTGCCTTAGATGCGGCAACCGAGATAATGTATTTACGCAACTTTTTGATGGAAGATGGAATCAAGGCGAAGAAACCGACAAAGCTTTATGTAGATAATCAAAGCACAATTCGCTTAGTTAAGAACACAGATCATCACAAACGCCCAAAACATATAGATATAAAATATCAATATATCCCCGAACGTGTTGATGATAATGTTATTTTAGTCGCATTCGTTCAGAAGAGCAGTTAGCTGATCTATTCACAAAATCACTAACTCGAGACAAATTTGTAACAAACAGAAACACTTTAACTTTTACACAAGACTAGCTAAATAAAATGAAAGTTGGAGTATTGATATAGGCGACATAGATTTATTAAATAATTGTAATAAATAATTATAATTCTAAATAAAAGCGATCTCTTTGAACTCCGTTTATTTGCTCTGCAATACTTTATAAACAAAACTATTTCAGTTATACTAGCGGTTAGAAAGTAAAACAAAGGTAAATGGTGATAATAATTCAACCAATTAATAACACGACGGGGCACAACACCCTATTCGGCCTGAAGGACCAAATGTTCAGGCACAGTGCATAAAGGAAGCTGAGACCTACTAAGTTTGAATCTCAAAAAATAACTCGAAAGACCAATGATGCGTGAGAGCCTTAATCCCCAGTAGATGTTCGTGGTGACCTCTGCGTCTGCTGTAGATGGTAAATTGATGTCTGGAACTGTAGAATGTGCGCTGATTCATTGGCGTCTCAGTATATTTGGACAGTCGCATTGCGGTGACAGTGAATTCTAAATAAGTAACCAGGTGCGAAAATATGACATATGAGCAATGACTCTGTGATGGTTGACTTTGCGACAAACAAAGCGAACAGAAAGAAAGTACGAGCGATTTACGTGACTTACAAAAGATAGTACCTCTTAGGAGAGATAGGATAAATATGCAAAGACACAAAATGTCGGATAGGATAGCGAAGCTAAATATCAAACTCTTATGCCTAACAACAGCAAAGAAAAAGAAGCAGAAAACAAATAAATTGGAAAACAAATGCGTATCAGAATTAAATGTTATATAAACAGCTTTGTATGTATGTATGTATGTAGAAATAGTGACTGTGCTAAAGGTAGAGATATATCAATTTTTCTGTAAATTGAGTAAACTTAAGGATGAAAATAAATTATTTCTTATCCTCTACTATTTGCCAGTCAAATGTGTAATTTGGAAATAAATTTGCATGGTCTCTAATATGATGCGTGAGAGCCTTATCCCCAGTAGATGTTCGTGGTGACCTCTGCGCCTGCTGTAGATGGTAAATTGATGTCTGGAACTGTAGAATGTGCGCTGGTTCAGTGGTGTGTCAGTAGATTTGGACGGTCGCATTGCGGTGACGGTGAATTCTAAATAAGTAACCAGGTCCGAAAATATGACATATGAGCAATGACTCTGTAATGGTTGACTGTGTGACAGACAAAGCGAACAGAAAGAAAGTACGAGCGATTTACGTGACTTACAAAAGACAGTACCTCTTAGAAGAGATAGGATAAATATACAAAGACACAAGATGTCGGATAGGATAGCGAAGCTAAATATTAAACTCTTATGCCTAACAACAGCACAGAAAAAGAAGCAAAAAACAAATAAATTGAAAAACAAATGCGTATCAGAACTAATTGTTATATAAACAGCTTTGTATGTATGTATGTATGTATGTATGTATGTATGTATGTATGTATGTATGTAGAAATAGTGACTGTGCTTGCTGTGATGTTAGATGAATCTAATAAAAATGGATGAATATCAAAGTAACAATTACTGATTTTTTTAAAGCCAGTCATTAGTGTCCAAGATGATGACAATTCAAAAAGTATATTCGACTGTGTTTTGAGATGAAGATGAAAACAGAAAATAAAATTTCTCGGACTTGCAGCTAGAATAAAAATCTTAAATACCAAATTTGAAAAGTTTTGGAATATATCATAATATATTTTTTACGAAAATCTGTTGTATTTTAAAGGAAAACTCTGGATCAGTTGTAGGAAAATATTTGCTAAGAATTCGAAATTCTACTGGCCGAAATGTGATAGAAAATAAGGAGCTTGGTTTTGCATAGCGGATAAGGGACTCCTTAGCCAATATTATTTTTGGAAATTGACATTTAAGAAAATAAAAGATTAAATAAATTTGTATGTTGCTACAAAAAAAGATTAAATTCAAAATTTCCCAGTAGTAACAAAATTATAAATAAAGTAAATTGGGGCCCCCCTAGAGCCGGGGCAAATTTCTTTCCGAGTTACATAATTTAAGGCTTAAAATTTTCAAAATTTTGATAAACCTTCAAACTACAAAATTGCACTTCAGATTTATAAAATGCATAAAACACATGTATACATGCCGCTGCTGTAACTTTCCACGGGTAAACATTTGCAATGTGCCCACCTACGGCAGGTCCTACACTGGACCCAATTCCCAGTATAGGCTACATCCACCCTATTACACATTCTACAAACGTTTGAAACGTTTAATGAAGATTTTAATAATATGTTTTTATAATACAATCTCATCTCATCAGCTTGAAACTCATGATCAAATGTTTCCCTTTTCATAATTCTTTCAGCGAAATGTATAACAAATACTCCACAATTATAGCAGTCAGTTTGTCGAGGATGTTTAATAATTGTTGGCTCTAAATTTTCAACATTTTCTGGAACCTGCAAATTACGTGTTTGTATAAATTTTTTAAATCTTTCCAAGTATCTAGATGTTTGTTTAATATTACTTCCCATAGGATTTATAAAATAGAAGGTTTTTTGCTCAAAATTAGCAACTGCCAAACACCAATGATTTTGGTTTTTGCACACTGGCATCAAACAAATTTTAGATAAATTTGGCACAATGCATGTGTAAACAAATCGCTCAAATATATAGGTTGATACTTCGCACGAAATAATAGTTACATCTTTCGTTGCACATGTGTCAAGAAATATTTGAACACACAAATCTATTATTATTATTATTATAATTGGTAATGACAGAGTATCGAGGCGTGGGGGTGGAGTGGGATTTTATTGCAAGTTACATTTATATGATAAGATATATGTTCTAAATGATATCAATATTAATAGTGCTCATTTGCAACAATACTGGATTAAAATCTGTATGGGTAGTATTAAACTTATTCTTGGGGTAATATATCGACCACCTAAAGCTTCTTATGTTGATTTTATAAGTTCATTAGAAACTTCAATTTCCTCAATTTTTAGTGAGGCTGATTACATCGTTTGTGTTGGTGATATTAATATAAATTTATTTTCACTACATAGCAATTCTGTCAAACTTTTTAACTCTCTACTTAATGAATTTGATTTAGCTCAACTTATAACGGAACCCACACGTATAACTGCACACTCTGAAACGCTCTTAGACATTATAATTACTTCATCCAGTGAGATTTGTTCTGTAATTACTGTAACAGATATGCATCAGGTAACTGACCATAGATCTGTTTCCTGTAAACTGAAATTGAGTTTTGAAAATAAACAGGGACCTCAAATTAAGCGGTTTCGTGACATGAAAAATGTTGATATTGACAAACTTATTGGTAGTTTAAACAGTTTTGATTGGCAACACTTTTTTTCCTGTCGTGATCTTAATATGAAATTACATATCTTCAACGGTATTATTTTGGGCTTACTTGATGAGTATGCACCGGTAAAGATAATCAAAACTCGTTACACTCCATCACCATGGATGACGGATGTTATACGAATAATGATGAAGCACAGAGATAATGCGTTATCACAGTTTAAACGAACTAAATCGCAAGAGCATTGGAATTTTTACAAAAGCTTAAGAAATTATACTACTGAGGCGATTAAGAGAGAAAAGAAAGCATATTTTGAATTTAAATTAAAAAACACTGGCAACAATAATCTATGGAATACTTTTAAGGAATTCAATGCTCATGCAGTACCTAAAAAAATAATTCCTAGTAATTTATGTGATGTCAATGCAATGAACGCACATTTCGTTAACTCTGTACCTTCATCTGAACCTGATAAACAAATATTTCAATTTTATCAATCTCATCGGTTTTCCATAAATAATACTTCATTCTCCTTCACTCCAGTTTCTGAATCTGATGTATCGAAAATATTTTACGCGTTAAAATCAAATTCTGTGGGACTTGATGGCTTAAATCTAAGTGTGTTAAAAATAGTATTTCCAGATGTCGTACCACAGCTTACGCACTTAATAAATGAATGTCTCGTGCAAAATAAAGTACCTGATGTTTGGAAGCAAGCTGTAATCAAACCTATTGCTAAAATAAAAATACCCTCGTCTTTTAATGACTTAAGACCTATTAGTTTACTCCCCACACTTTCGAACATTCTTGAAAAAGTAGCTCACTCCCAAATTTTAGAATATTTAAATAATTATAATATTCTACCAGAAATTCAGTCTGGTTTTCGGCGAGGTTACAGCACAACATCTGCATTGCAACATATCATTGATGATATTGTTATTGACGTTGACAGTAAGCGTTTGGTACTTTTAGCCCTACTAGATTTCAGCAAGGCCTTCGATACATTGAATCACGAACTTCTTCTCACTAAATTGCATTACATAGGTTTTAATAATAACAGCATTGAATTCATACGAAGTTACCTAACTAATCGCTCTCAAGTAGTTAATATAAATGATACTAACTCCAGTCATTGTTCTATTTCGAAAGGTGTACCTCAAGGCTCTATTTTAGGGCCGCTTCTGTTTTCAATATACGTATTTGATTTGAATAAAAGCATAAGCTTTTGTAACATTCATATGTACGC
This sequence comes from Harpalus rubripes, assembly GCA_963082715.1. Taxonomy (NCBI): domain Eukaryota; kingdom Metazoa; phylum Arthropoda; class Insecta; order Coleoptera; family Carabidae; genus Harpalus; species Harpalus rubripes. The sequence continues at coordinate 41,385,741 of OY720461.1, read as the reverse complement.
TGATGATACGCAATTGTACATATCATTTGACCCAAGTAAGTCTAAAACTGCCGTTGACAACATGAATGCGGACTTTGAGGCATTAGCTCAATTTTGCAAAAATCATTGTTTACACTTAAATGAATCTAAGTCTACGGTTATGTTGTTTGGTAACGAGATTAAAAGAAAAGAGTTGCTATTGAATAATGACATTTCCATTAAAATTAATGAGGCCTATATTAACATTTCAAATTCCGCAAGAAATCTAGGACTACTTATAGATCATAAGCTCAGGTTTACTGATTATGTAACCTTGTTGATTAAAAAAGCTTATCTTGCCTTAAAGAATCTCTATATGAACAGGTTCATCCTGTCAAAACACAACCGTATGATTCTATCCAGTAGTCTTGTATTATCTATATTTAATTATTGTGACACAGTTTATGGACCACACATTACTGTTTTTGATGCCAACAGAATACAAAAAGTGCAGAACTGCTGTGTTAGATTCGTTAATGGCTTGCAAAGACATGAACACGTTTCGCCTTATTTAAAAGAGCTCAATTGGTTGGATATGAAACAGACTAGATGTTTGCATATAGCTTCTTTGGCACATCGCGTAATTCAGAATAAATCTCCCTCGTATCTTTATAACAAATTAACTATGCGTACTACTCATCATCGCCGTAATTTAAGGAATAATTTGAAATATCACATCCCTAAGTTTCATTCCGCATTTTTTAAACGCACATTTTCTTATACTATTCCTACGACTCTCAATAAGATTTCACCCACAATTATTTCTCTCAAGCCTGCTACTTTTGTTAAGAATGTAAAAAAATTGTTACTACAAAATGACATGTCACTCCTTTGAAGTCCTTGTACTCATTACCACAATATTGTATCTTATTTATTATTGATTGCTTATTTAAATTCTTGTTTCTGATTCACTCTTATTATCTGTTCACTTCGCTATATTTGCTAATTTTATGTTCATGTTATTATAATTATTATGTAAGGTTAATATGGAAGAACAGCTATTGCTGAATATTCGCCAATAAAGGTATTTATTATTATTATTATTATTATTATTATTATTATTATTATTATTATTATTATTATTATTTTTATAAAATTATTCAGCTAGCATGTTCCCGTTAAACAATCAAAATCATTAAAATACAATTCATAATATTTGCATATACTGGTGGAGTATGCCCCAACCAAATAATTATTCCCACAAGACTTAACCAATCCATTTTTATAAAGTTCAGGTACATTTTCTGTAGTCTCCATTGGAATGGGTGTCGACTTGGCTTTTGCCATATATCTTTCCCATTGTTTAAACAGCCTAAGTCTATTTTTTTATTTTTTTTTAATTGCATTTTTTTTGCATAATATACCATATACCGAATCGTCTCGACTATAGCAACTTGATACCATACATATCTTTTCTTTTTTGATTAATTCTATTAGTCGGTCACTAGCTTTCGGTTTTGGTGGCATTTTATTTTCATAAATTTGAATAATATTGCCCGTGTTTCTCTTTATTGCCTTAAATATTTTGTACCTATTCACCTTATTGTCTTTTTTACGGACATGTAAAGCTGCTTGAGAAAAGAAAACGTCAGAAATAGGCATATCCTTAAAAAATGAAAAAGGTTTTTTTTATAATGTGACATAAAATCGACCAGGGCTTCAATATACCCAGCTCTCTGACCATTTTAATATAAAAATAAAAAAAAAACAATAAAGAATTATAACACAAACGAGTACAGCTCAAGACGTCCGTATCAGCACGACAACGACCAAATCAGTGTAGAAACGGACCAGCAACAATCTGTAAAGAAAATTCCATGTAGTAACCAAATTGCTTAAATTTGTATGTTGCTACAAAAAAAGATTAAATTCAAAATTTCGCAGTTGTAACAAAATTATAAATCATATATCTTTCCCATTGTTTAAACAGCCTAAGTCTATTTTTTTTATTATTTTTTAATTGCATTTTTTTGCATAATATACCATATACCGAATCGTCTCGACTATAGCTACTTGATACCATACATATCTTTTCTTTTTTGATTACTTCTATTAGTCGGTCACTAGCTTTCGGTTTTGGTGGCATTTTATTTTCATAAATTTGAATAATATTGCCCGTGTTTCTCTTTATTGCCTTAAATATGTTGTACCTATTCACCTTATTGTCTTTTTTACGGACATGTAAAGCTGCTTGAGAAAAGAAAACGTCAGAAATAGGCATATCCTTAAAAAATGAAAAAGGTTTTTTTTATAATGTGACATAAAATCGACCAGGGCTTCAATATACCCAGCTCTCTGTTTGACCATTTTAATATAAAAATAAAAAAAAACAATAAAGAATTATAACACAAACGAGTACAGCTCAAGACGTCCGTATCAGCACGACAACGACCAAATCAGTGTAGAAACGGACCAGCAACAATCTGTAAAGAAAATTCCATGTAGTAACCAAATTGCTTAAATTTGTATGTTGCTACAAAAAAAGATTAAATTCAAAATTTCGCAGTTGTAACAAAATTATAAATCATATATCTTTCCCATTGTTTAAACAGCCTAAGTCTATTCATTTTATTATTTTTTAGTTGCATCTTTTTGCATAATATACCATATACCGAATCGACTCGACTATAGCAACTTGATACCATACATATCTTTTGCTTTTTAATTACTTCTATTAGTCGGTTACTAGCTTTCGGTTTTGGTGGCATTTTATTTTCATAAATTTGAATAATATTGCCCGTGTTTCTCTTTATTGCCTTAAATATTTTGTACCTATTCACCTTATTGTCTTTTTTACGGACATGTAAAGCTGCTTGAGAAAAGAAAACGTCAGAAATAGGCATATCCTTAAAAAATGAAAAAGGTTTTTTTTATAATGTGACATAAAATCGACCAGGGCTTCAATATACCCAGCTCTCTGTTTGACCATTTTAATATAAAAATAAAAAAAAAACAATAAAGAATTATAACACAAACGAGTACAGCTCAAGACGTCCGTATCAGCACGACAACGACCAAATCAGTGTAGAAACGGACCAGCAACAATCTGTAAAGAAAATTCCATGTAGTAACCAAATTGCTTAAATTTGTATGTTGCTACAAAAAAAGATTAAATTCAAAATTTCGCAGTTGTAACAAAATTATAAATCATATATCTTTCCCATTGTTTAAACAGCCTAAGTCTATTCATTTTATTATTTTTTAGTTGCATCTTTTTGCATAATATACCATATACCGAATCGACTCGACTATAGCAACTTGATACCATACATATCTTTTGCTTTTTAATTACTTCTATTAGTCGGTTACTAGCTTTCGGTTTTGGTGGCATTTTATTTTCATAAATTTGAATAATATTGCCCGTGTTTCTCTTTATTGCCTTAAATATTTTGTACCTATTCACCTTATTGTCTTTTTTACGGACATGTAAAGCTGCTTGAGAAAAGAAAACGTCAGAAATAGGCATATCCTTAAAAAATGAAAAAGGTTTTTTTTATAATGTGACATAAAATCGACCAGGGCTTCAATATACCCAGCTCTCTGTTTGACCATTTTAATATAAAAATAAAAAAAAAACAATAAAGAATTATAACACAAACGAGTACAGCTCAAGACGTCCGTATCAGCACGACAACGACCAAATCAGTGTAGAAACGGACCAGCAACAATCTGTAAAGAAAATTCCATGTAGTAACCAAATTGCTTAAATTTGTATGTTGCTACAAAAAAAGATTAAATTCAAAATTTCGCAGTTGTAACAAAATTATAAATCATATATCTTTCCCATTGTTTAAACAGCCTAAGTCTATTCATTTTATTATTTTTTAGTTGCATCTTTTTGCATAATATACCATATACCGAATCGACTCGACTATAGCAACTTGATACCATACATATCTTTTGCTTTTTAATTACTTCTATTAGTCGGTTACTAGCTTTCGGTTTTGGTGGCATTTTATTTTCATAAATTTGAATAATATTGCCCGTGTTTCTCTTTATTGCCTTAAATATTTTGTACCTATTCACCTTATTGTCTTTTTTACGGACATGTAAAGCTGCTTGAGAAAAGAAAACGTCAGAAATAGGCATATCCGTAAAAAATGAAAAAGGTCTATTTTCGTAATTAGTTGTTATAAAATCGACAAGGGGTTCAATATACTATTCTGGCCGAAATGTGATAGAAAATAAGGAGCTTGGTTTTGCATAGCGGATAAGGGACTCCTTAGCCAATATTATTTTTGGAAATTGACATTTAAGAAAATAAAAGATTAAATAAATTTGTATGTTGCTACAAAAAAAGATTAAATTCAAAATTTCGCAGTAGTAACAAAATTATAAATAAAGTAAATTGGGGCCCCTCTAGAGCCGGGGCCCTGCGGGCCCGTTACTTACGCCACTGCAATTCTGGTTCATCATATAGATTTTTAGGGAGTATAAATCATCATTATGGCAAATTTGTTTCCGAGTTACATAATTACAGGCTTAAAATTTTCAAAATTTTGATAAACCTGCAAACTACAAAATTCCACTTTCATTTATAAAGAAATAGTAAAAACTCACTCAGATTTATGAAATGCACAAAAAACATGAATATATGCCGCTGCTGTAACTTTCTATGGGTAAACATTTGCAATGTGCCCACCTACGGCAAGTCCTACACTGGACCCAATTCCTACATCCACCCGATTACAAATTCTACAAACGTTTGAAACGTTTAATGATGATTATAATAATATGTTTTTATAATACAATCTCATCTCATCAGCTTGAAATTCATGATCAAATACTTCCCTTTTCATAATTCTTTCAGCGAAATGTATAACAAATACTCCACAATTATAGCAGTCAGTTTGTCGAGGATGTTCTATAATTCTAGGCTCTAAATTGTCCACATTTTCAGGAACTTGCAAATTACGAGATTGGACAAATGTTTGAAATCTTCGCAAGTATTTAGAAGTTTGTTTTATAGTACTTCCCATAGGATTCATAAATAAGAAAGTTTTTTCCTCGAAATTAGCAACTGCCAAACACCAATGATTTCCGTTAATGCATACTGGCATCATACAAATTTGAGATAAATTTGGCACAGTGCATGTATAAATCCACCTTTCAAAAATATAGGTCGATATTTCGCACGAAATAATAGTTACGTCATCATCGTCAGGGGTGTGTATTTCATACTTATTTCAATGCACAAAGGATGATGTTCAATTTCTGACTACCTTTGGTTTCAAGCAATTAAACGCTGACAAATGCGTTTTCTGCACAAAAATAATAATTTAGATGTATACGTGGCATTATATGTAGATGATGGACTCATCATGTGCAAATCAGAAAATATTCTGGAAAGAATTTTATCGAAACTTGGTTCAGCCTTTGAAATGACTATTGGCAACGGCGATTACTTTGTGGACTGGAGATCAAACGGGACTTCGAAAAAAGGGAGATTCGAATAAGTCAACAGAGATACATCCATCGCATACGACAGAAATTCAACATGGAAGATTCAAAGTCTAGTTCTAGTCCCTGCACACCTGGAGTTGTACTCCATAATGGCCAATTTCCCACAGATAACCACGAAATAAAAGAGATGTGCAAGATACCATATCGCAAAGCAATCGGTAGCCTAATGTTTCCTGCAACTGTATCACGTCCCGAAATCATGTTTGCCGTGAGCCAGGCGAGTAGATTCTTAAATAATACCGGATTATAACATTGGTCTGCTGTTAAGAGAATTCTGAAATATCTGCAGGGTACCATGAACTTATCCATTAAGTACAACGCAGAAGAAATTGAGTTGGTTGTCTACTCAGATGCCGACATTGATCAACCACAGGCTACGTTAGCCTGCTAGTAAATGGTCCTGTGACTTCATATCGACAAAAATGTGTTACAAGAACCACGACGGAGGTGGAGTACCTTGCTGCCTTAGATGCGGCAACCGAGATAATGTATTTACGCAACTTTTTAATGGAAGATGGAATCAAAACGAAGAAACCGACAAAGCTTTATGTAGATAATCAAAGCACAATTCGCTTAGTTAAGAACACAGATCATCACAAACGCCCAAAACATATAGATATAAAATATCAATATATCCCCGAACGTGTTGATGATAATGTTATTTTAGTCGCATTCGTTCAGAAGAGCAGTTAGCTGATCTATTCACAAAATCACTAACTCGAGACAAATTTGTAACAAACAGAAACACTTTAACTTTTACACAAGACTAGCTAAATAAAATGAAAGTTGGAGTATTGATATAGGCGACATAGATTTATTAAATAATTGTAATAAATAATTATAATTCTAAATAAAAGCGATCTCTTTGAACTCCGTTTATTTGCTCTGCAATACTTTATAAACAAAACTATTTCAGTTATACTAGCGGTTAGAAAGTAAAACAAAGGTAAATGGTGATAATAATTCAACCAATTAATAACACGACGGGGCACAACACCCTATTCGGCCTGAAGGACCAAATGTTCAGGCACAGTGCATAAAGGAAGCTGAGACCTACTAAGTTTGAATCTCAAAAAATAACTCGAAAGACCAATGATGCGTGAGAGCCTTAATCCCCAGTAGATGTTCGTGGTGACCTCTGCGTCTGCTGTAGATGGTAAATTGATGTCTGGAACTGTAGAATGTGCGCTGATTCATTGGCGTCTCAGTATATTTGGACAGTCGCATTGCGGTGACAGTGAATTCTAAATAAGTAACCAGGTGCGAAAATATGACATATGAGCAATGACTCTGTGATGGTTGACTTTGCGACAAACAAAGCGAACAGAAAGAAAGTACGAGCGATTTACGTGACTTACAAAAGATAGTACCTCTTAGGAGAGATAGGATAAATATGCAAAGACACAAAATGTCGGATAGGATAGCGAAGCTAAATATCAAACTCTTATGCCTAACAACAGCAAAGAAAAAGAAGCAAAAAACAAATAAATTGGAAAACAAATGCGTATCAGAATTAAATGTTATATAAACAGCTTTGTATGTATGTATGTATGTAGAAATAGTGACTGTGCTAAAGGTAGAGATATATCAATTTTTCTGTAAATTGAGTAAACTTAAGGATGAAAATAAATTATTTCTTATCCTCTACTATTTGCCAGTCAAATGTGTAATTTGGAAATAAATTTGCATGGTCTCTAATATGATGCGTGAGAGCCTTATCCCCAGTAGATGTTCGTGGTGACCTCTGCGCCTGCTGTAGATGGTAAATTGATGTCTGGAACTGTAGAATGTGCGCTGGTTCAGTGGTGTGTCAGTAGATTTGGACGGTCGCATTGCGGTGACGGTGAATTCTAAATAAGTAACCAGGTGCGAAAAGAGCATTGGAATTTTTACAAAAGCTTAAGAAATTATACTACTGAGGCGATTAAGAGAGAAAAAAAAGCATATTTTGAATTTAAATTAAAAAACACTGGCAACAATAATCTATGGAATACTTTTAAGGAATTCAATGCTCATGCAGTACCTAAAAAAATAATTCCTAGTAATTTATGTGATGTCAATGCAATGAACGCACATTTCGTTAACTCTGTACCTTCATCTGAACCTGATAAACAAATATTGCAATTTTATCAATCTCATCGGTTTTCCATAAATAATACTTCATTCTCCTTCACTCCAGTTTCTGAATCTGATGTATCGAAAATATTTTACGCGTTAAAATCAAATTCTGTGGGACTTGATGGCTTAAATCTAAGTGTGTTAAAAATAGTATTTCCAGATGTCGTACCACAGCTTACGCACTTAATAAATGAATGTCTCGTGCAAAATAAAGTACCTGATGTTTGGAAGCAAGCTGTAATCAAACCTATTGCTAAAATAAAAATACCCTCGTCTTTTAATGACTTAAGACCTATTAGTTTACTCCCCACACTTTCGAAAATTCTTGAAAAAGTAGCTCACTCCCAAATTTTAGAATATTTAAATAATTATAATATTCTACCAGAAATTCAGTCTGGTTTTCGGCGAGGTTACAGCACAACATCTGCATTGCAACATATCATTGATGATATTGTTATTGACGTTGACAGTAAGCGTTTGGTACTTTTAGCCCTACTAGATTTCAGCAAGGCCTTCGATACATTGAATCACGAACTTCTTCTCACTAAATTGCATTACATAGGTTTTAATAATAACAGCATTGAATTCATACGAAGTTACCTAACTAATCGCTCTCAAGTAGTTAATATAAATGATACTAACTCCAGTCATTGTTCTATTTCGAAAGGTGTACCTCAAGGCTCTATTTTAGGGCCGCTTCTGTTTTCAATATACGTATTTGATTTGAATAAAAACATAAGCTTTTGTAACATTCATATGTACGCTGATGATACGCAATTGTACATATCATTTGACCCAAGTAAGTCTAAAACTGCCGTTGACAACATGAATGCGGACTTAGAGGCATTAGCTCAATTTTGCAAAAATCATTGTTTACACTTAAATGAATCTAAGTCTACAGTTATGTTGTTTGGTAACGAGATTAAAAGAAAAGAGTTGCTATTGAATAATGACATTTCCATTAAAATTAATGAGGCCTATATTAACATTTCAAATTCCGCAAGAAATCTAGGACTACTTATAGATCATAAGCTCAGGTTTACTGATTATGTAACCTTGTTGATTAAAAAAGCTTATCTTGCCTTAAAGAATCTATATGAACAGGTTCATCCTGTCAAAACACAACCGTATGATTCTATTCAGTAGTCTTGTATTATCTATATTTAATTATTGTGACACAGTTTATGGACCACACATTACTCTTTTTGATGCCAACAGAATACAAAAAGTGCAGAACTGCTGTGTTAGATTCGTTAATGGCTTGCAAAGACATGAACACGTTTCGCCTTATTTAAAAGAGCTCAATTGGTTGGATATGAAACAGACTAGATGTTTGCATATAGCTTCTTTGGCACATCGCGTAATTCAGAATAAATCTCCCTCGTATCTTTATAACAAATTAACTATGCGTACTAATCATCATCGCCGTAATTTAAGGAATAATTTGAAATATCACATCCCTAAGTTTCATTCCGCATTGTTTAAACGCTGTTGGGAATTGGTTGCCAACTGCCGAACGGGTACGAGCGGAGACGAGCGAAGTCGATCCCAGCGAGATCGAGAGGGGACGGCTGGCAACGGAGGGTGTTGGTGTTGTGCTGTGCTGTGCGGCAGGCATTCGAGGGAGAACTATCACATAGTGTAGACCTTGGTATAGACGTTATTTGAAAGATTGTAACATTTTACTTTTTGAAGTAGTAAATAAAGAAGTTAATCTTTACATAATAAAGAAGATCATTGTATCATTCACAAACCTTGAAAACCAGCTCCTCATCGAAGGCGATACATAACAGATGGTGACAGTGCGGTGGAATTGAACGTAAAAACAATTTCACGACAAAAGAAATTTTGTTTGTTAAAAAAATATCAATTAACAGCGGAAGTATTTCGAACAAAATTTCGTTATGGGAAAAAGAAAGTGGATCAAAGTTATGCGGAATTTGCATATCACCTTAAAATGAATTTTAATGAGTGGATCAAGAGTGAGGAAATAGAAAATAATTTTGACAAATTGGTACAATTAATGTGTTTAGAAAAATTTTATAGTTCAATAGCGCCAGAAATGAGATTTTGGATTGAGGATCGAAATAAAGCTAAAACTATAGAAGAGGCGGCGGATCAAGCTGACATATATATCACAAAACGAGGCTCTATGGTGGATAAATATATTAACTCAAATAATGCAAGAATAGTTAAACCTAAGTATGAAAACAAATCGGTTATGTTAAACCAGAAAGAGAAATTAGCAGATAAACCATTGACGACAGAAAATGAAAGAAAAAAACAAGATAAAAGTGGTTTTGATAAAAGAAGACCATTCAAATGCTACGGATGCGGAGAAGTAGGCCATTTCAAAAACTCTCCAGAATGTCCTCAGACTAAAGTTATTGCACACATAAATACTGGTTGTGGTGTTGAGAAACTATTTGAACCTTACATGATAATAGCCAAAGTAAATGGTATTGAAACCAAATTGTTAAGAGATAGTGCAGCCAGTTATGACATAGTTCACAATGATTTAATTTCATCAGAAAACTATAATGGCAAGTGCGTAAACGTAAGAGGAATCTTAAGCAAAGAAAGTGTGACATTACCTGTGGCTAAAGTGGAACTGAATTTTCCGGAAATTGGAGAAGTGATTACGGAAGCAGCAGTTTCAAATCAACTACCTATTGGAATTTCATATTTACTGTCAAATAGAACTTGGGAGATGTTAGACTGCAAGAAAGACACATTAGTACAACAAGTATTTGCACTTACAAGATCCAAAGCAATCAAAATACTTCAACGAGAACAAGAAAGTTTTCAAAAGAAAGAAGAGAGAATTGAAGACGTGTCAGAAGAGAATTCCGACAAGAAAGAAGAAAAAATTCTTTCGGAAAAAGTGGGAAAAATTAATCTAGAAGGGAATTCCGACAAGAAAGAAGAAAAAATTCTTTCGGAAAAAGTGGGAAAAATTAATCTAAAGAGAATTCCGACAAGAAAGAAGAAAAAAATCTTTCGGAAAAAGTAGAAAAAAATAATCTGGAAGAGAATTCTGACAAGAAAGAAGAAGAAAATCTTTCTGATATACTGAGAAATAATAATTTGGAAGAGAACGAAGAAAAATTAATACCACGGTCAGATGTAGATTTTTCTGATATAACTAAACTGAATCCTACAACGTTAAAACTATTACAGTTAGATGATTCAAATCTAAAAGAATATTTTAAAATGGCGGAAATAAAGAAGGAAATAAATGGTGTTATGTTTTATATCACCCACGGAATTTTACATAGGCGAGTTATAGATAAAAACGGTAGAAATTTCGAGCAAATAGTAGTACCTAGAAAATTAGTGGGAAAATTAATAGATATTGCACATGACAATATGTGGTTAGGACATTTAGGATGCAATAAAACAACTCAAAGAATACAACAAAACTATTGGTGGAGTCAGATGAGTAAAGACGTAAAGAATAAAATAAAATGTTGGGATACCTGCATGCGAGTTGGGAAATCAACTGATAAGAAAAGAGCACCAATGTGCCGAGTGCCTATAATAACTGAACCTTATAAACGGGTAAATGTGGATATTGTAGGACCTATGATTAAAACTGAGAAGGGAAATCGATATTTGTTAACATTAATTTGTAATGCAACAAAATTTCCTGATGCTATTCCATTAGAAGTTGCAGATTCTGAATCTGTGGTAAAAGGACTGTTGAACATATTTTCCATAGTAGGATTTCCTGCGGAAATTCAAATGGATTTAGGTACAGTGTTTACAAACAATCTAACTACGGAATTCTTGGATCAATGTGGAATAAAAATCATACACAGTTCAGCCTATCATCCACAGTCCAACGCGGTGGAAAGATTCCATGGAGTGTTGAAGAGAATACTGAGAGCATTGTGCTATGAACATGGCAAAGAGTGGGACGAATATATCGATCAAGCACTATTTGCAATTAGATGTGCGCCACATGCTGTTCATGGGTTTAGTCCTGCGGAACTAGTCTATGGACGACAAATGAGATCACCTTTGAGCCTGGTTAAAGATTTATGGACTGGAAAAGATACAAATGAACCAGTTGTAAATTATATTCTAAACTTGTTAGATCGGTTAAAGAAGATGCAAGATATAGTAGAAGAAACTATGGGAAAAGCTCAAGATAAATCAAAAAAATATTATGATCGAAAAACAAAAGATATTAAGTATAATGTTGGCGACAAAGTTATGTTATATCGATACGCACTTACAAACAAATTACAAATGCAATGGACCGGACCAAAGAAAATTGTAAAAAAAAATTCGGAAACCAATTATATTATTGAAGAACTTTCCGGGAAGAGAAAACAGGCGTTGGTCCATGTAAATCTATTGAAACCATATTATGAAAAGGCAGAAGTGGTAGCAATGACCATTACTCAACCGGGAGAAGACCAAACAGAATTTGATATCCCAGAATTAGAAGAAGTAAGGAACGAAGAGATACTTACAGTTTCTGAGATATTAGAACAAGCTAAAGGAATTGGAGAACTTACAGAAGTTCAGAAAGCGGAATTGAAGAGTCTAATGCAAGAATTTCCGGGATTGTTCTCAAATCGACCGGGACGAACAAACTTAATAGAGCATGACATTGCACTAAAGGAGAAAAAGGTTATAAGATCACGAGCATACTCTCATTCGCCTAGGATACGAGAAATTATCGACAAAGAAATAGATAAGATGCTTGAGTTAGGAGTGATTCGACCAAGCGATAGCCCTTATTCATCACCTATGATTTTGGTGGAAGCAGAAGGAAAGGAACCAAGACCAGTAATAGATTACCGAGCTTTAAATGCAATAACGGTTCCACAGCAACATCCTGTGCCGAATATAGAATCCTGTGTGGAACGATGTAGCACGGCCAAGTATCTGAGTGTAATTGACGTCGTGAGAGCTTATTGGCAAATTGGAATGACAGAACGAGCTAGTAAGTATGCAGCTATTATAACTCATCGAGGTGTTTTTGAACCGGTGACGTTAGCTTTTGGATTACAATCTGCTCCGTTCTCTTTTCAAAGATTAATGGACAAAATCTTGGAAGGGATGAGTGAATTTGCTGAACCATTTCTAGACGATGTAGCGGTACATTCCATGACCTGGGAGGCTCATTTGAAACATTTACGCCAAGTATTTTCCGCAATGTACAAAGCAGGATTGACCATAAAGGCAAAAAAATGTGAATGGGGTCAAGCTCAAGTTTTGTATTTGGGACACAAAATAGGACAAGGATATAGAAGTCCATCCGAAGCAAAAGTAGCTGCCATACAAGAATTTCGGCGACCAAAGAGATGTAAGAGCTTTTTTAGGTGTAACTGGTTATTATAATCATTACATACATATGTACGCTGAAATAGCAAGTCCATTGACCGATGCATTGCGCAAAAATGCTAAAAATATAATAGAATGGGATGATAAAAAGGAAAAATCATTTCAACGATTAAAGGAAGAATTGATAAATGGTAATATATTGAGAGCACCAAATTATAACCGCGAATTTATATTGCAAACGGATTGTTCGAAAAGAAGAATGGGGGTGACTCTGTCTCAACGCGATGAAAACAACGAAGAACATCCGGTATTATATATGAGCAAAAAGCTTACCGATAGGGAACAAGCATATAGCGCAAGTGAGTTAGAATGTGCTGCCTTAGTATGGGCTGTAGGGAAATTGAAACATTATATCCAATTAAGCCATTTCACAGTAGAAACAGATCACTGTCCGTTGACGTGGTTGAAACAAATGAGCAATAAAAATGGACGACTATTGCGTTGGTCGTTAGCCTTGCAAATGCTAAATTTTACTATCAACTATAAACCTGGAAAAAAATGCGGAAATGTAGATTCTCTGTCACGATATTTTGTTGAATAACAGACAAGAAATTCCTATCATTTAGTTTAGTTTGACAATAGTTTTAGGTTGCTTAAGGTTAAAATAATGTTAATTATTTAAGTTGAATTTTAAGTTTAAATTTATCAAAACGAGACCACAGAATTCCAAATTGCAAGCTTGTGTTGCTTAGATAAACTGGCATCAGTCTTGTGGTGCCAGAAACTTGTGGGTTTCAAACCCCAAAGACTGTTTCAACGGGGGGGCAACTGTTGGGAATTGGTTGCCAACTGCCGAACGGGTACGAGCGGAGACGAGCGAAGTCGATCCCAGCGAGATCGAGAGGGGACGGCTGGCAACGGAGGGTGTTGGTGTTGTGCTGTGCTGTGCGGCAGGCATTCGAGGGAGAACTATCACATAGTGTAGACCTTGGTATAGACGTTATTTGAAAGATTGTAACATTTTACTTTTTGAAGTAGTAAATAAAGAAGTTAATCTTTACATAATAAAGAAGATCATTGTATCATTCACAAACCTTGAAAACCAGCTCCTCATCGAAGGCGATACATAACAACGCACATTTTCTTATACTATTCCTACGACTCTCAATAAGATTTCACCCACAATTATTTCTCTCAAGCCTGCTACTTTTGTTAAGAATGTAAAAAAATTGTTACTACAAAATGACATGTCACTCCTTTGAAGTCCTTGTACTCATTACCACAATATTGTATCTTATTTATTATTGATTGCTTATTTAAATTCTTGTTTCTGATTCACTCTTATTATCTGTTCACTTCGCTATATTTGCTAATTTTATGTTCATGTTATTATAATTATTATGTAAGGTTAATATGGAAGAACAGCTATTGCTGAATATTCGCCAATTATTATTATTATTATTATTATTATTATTATAAAATTATTCAGATAGCATGTTCCCGTTAAACAATCAAAACCATTAAAATACAATTCATAATATTTGCATATACTGGTGGAGTATGCCCCAACCAAATAATTATTCCCACAAGACTTAACCAATCCATTTTTATAAAGTTCAGGTACATTTTCTGTAGTCTCCATTGGAATGGGTGTCGACTTGGCTTTTGCCATATATCTTTCCCATTGTTTAAACAGCCTAAGTCTATTTTTTTTATTATTTTTTAATTGCATTTTTTTGCATAATATACCATATACCGAATCGTCTCGACTATAGCTACTTGATACCATACATATCTTTTCTTTTTTGATTACTTCTATTAGTCGGTCACTAGCTTTCGGTTTTGGTGGCATTTTATTTTCATAAATTTGAATAATATTGCCCGTGTTTCTCTTTATTGCCTTAAATATTTTGTACCTATTCACCTTATTGTCTTTTTTACAGACATGTAAAGCTGCTTGAGAAAAGAAAACGTCAGAAATAGGCATATCCGTAAAAAATGAAAAAGGTCTATTTTCGTAATTAGTTGTCATAAAATCGACAAGGGGTTCAATATACTATTCTGGCCGAAATGTGATAGAAAATAAGGAGCTTGGTTTTGCATAGCGGATAAGGGACTCCTTAGCCAATATTATTTTTGGAAATTGACATTTAAGAAAATAAAAGATTAAATAAATTTGTATGTTGTAACAAAATTATAAATAAAGTAAATTGGGGCCCCTCTAGAGCCGGGGCCCTGCGGGCCCGTTACTTACGCCACTGCAATTCTGGTTCATCATATAGATTTTTAGGGAGTATAAATCATCATTATGGCAAATTTGTTTCCGAGTTACATAATTACAGGCTTAAAATTTTCAAAATTTTAATAAACCTGCAAACTACAAAATTCCACTTCCATTTATAAAGAAATAGTAAAAACTCACTCAGATTTATGAAATGCACAAAAAACATGAATATATGCCGCTGCTGTAACTTTCTATGGGTAAACATTTGCAATGTGCCCACCTACGGCAAGTCCTACACTGGACCCAATTCCTACATCCACCCGATTACAAATTCTACAAACGTTTGAAACGTTTAATGATGATTATAATAATATGTTTTTATAATACAATCTCATCTCATCAGCTTGAAATTCATGATCAAATACTTCCCTTTTCATAATTCTTTCAGCGAAATGTATAACAAATACTCCACAATTATAGCAGTCAGTTTGTCGAGGATGTTCTATAATTCTAGGCTCTAAATTGTCCACATTTTCAGG
This sequence comes from Harpalus rubripes, assembly GCA_963082715.1. Taxonomy (NCBI): domain Eukaryota; kingdom Metazoa; phylum Arthropoda; class Insecta; order Coleoptera; family Carabidae; genus Harpalus; species Harpalus rubripes. The sequence goes on along the minus strand of OY720461.1, from coordinate 41,370,081 downwards.
AACTTGCAAATTACGAGATTGGACAAATGTTTGAAATCTTCGCAAGTATTTAGAAGTTTGTTTTATAGTACTTCCCATAGGATTCATAAATAAGAAAGTTTTTTCCTCGAAATTAGCAACTGCCAAACACCAATGATTTCCGTTAATGCATACTGGCATCATACAAATTTGAGATAAATTTGGCACAGTGCATGTATAAATCCACCTTTCAAAAATATAGGTCGATATTTCGCACGAAATAATAGTTACGTCATCATCGTCAGGGGTGTGTATTTCATACTTATTTCAATGCACAAAGGATGATGTTCAATTTCTGACTACCTTTGGTTTCAAGCAATTAAACGCTGACAAATGCGTTTTCTGCACAAAAATAATAATTTAGATGTATACGTGGCATTATATGTAGATGATGGACTCATCATGTGCAAATCAGAAAATATTCTGGAAAGAATTTTATCGAAACTTGGTTCAGCCTTTGAAATGACTATTGGCAACGGCGATTACTTTGTGGACTGGAGATCAAACGGGACTTCGAAAAAAGGGAGATTCGAATAAGTCAACAGAGATACATCCATCGCATACGACAGAAATTCAACATGGAAGATTCAAAGTCTAGTTCTAGTCCCTGCACACCTGGAGTTGTACTCCATAATGGCCAATTTCCTACAGATAACCACGAAATAAAAGAGATGTGCAAGATACCATATCGCAAAGCAATCGGTAGCCTAATGTTTAAGTAACCAGGTACGAAAATATGACATATGAGCAATGACTCTGTGATGGTTGACTGTGTGACAGACAAAGCGAACAGAAAGAATGTAAGAGCGATTTACGGGACGTACAAAAGACAGTAGCTCTTAAGAGAGATAGGATAAATATACAAAGACACAAAATGTCGGATAGGATAGCGAAGCTAAATATTAAACTCTTATGCCTAACAACAGCACAGAAAAAGAAGCAAAACAAATAAATTTAAAAACAAATGCGTATCAGAACTAAATGTTATATAAACAGCTTTGTATGTATATAAGTATGTAGAAATAGTGACTACAAAAAGTTTCATAAAAAGGTAAATTTAAATTGACTCTAAACTTTTTTTTACAAAAAAATAACAAAAATCAGTATACCAAAACGGCGGCAGCACAGGGAGTCTCCTAGTTATTGATAAAAATTAATAATAGATGGAGTCTAAGGTTAAATTTAACTAAAACTATTATAATTACCCCTTAACCTTACAATTAATTTTAACAAAAACTTAATACGTATTTCGAGAACTGTTACGGACCTCCGGTGCGAAGGACCAAATGTTAAGGACCTAGTGGCTTGAGCGACCAAATGTTCAATCCCTATACCAGCGAATCCGGCCTAGAAGGACCAAATGTTTTGATACTGCTCGTAAGCCCAAATATGATGTCTCTAGATCAGCGAATCCGGCCTAGAAGCACCAACAACGTGTTTGATGTTAAATTCAATGAACAAAGCAAAACTATATGTAAACCAAATTAATTACAACCTTCGATAGCTGGTTCACATCACTGGACTTGGCCAATACACGGGATAATATTAATTTGTGAAACGTACTAATTGACAACGAACGAAGGACCAGCTAGTTTTACGTTCTAACAAACGTGCTAAGTATAATTGCAACAAAATAACAAACAACTGAAAACCAATTCTGAGAGATATGTGATAGCTTATGGAATACAAGTGACATACACTATAATAAACCAAAGATAGAACAAATACGATATTTGTAGAAATTAACTAAATCATTTAATAAGTGTATGACCAAACAAATTTAGTTAAGAACCTAAATGAACTTAACAATAACCAACTAGAATGCAAAACTTGTTGCATTGGCTGTACCTCTGCGACAACAACAGCAGGTGTGCTGTGTATGACGTCACTCGAACGTGAACGTACAAGTAGGTTTACAAAGAAATAATAATAATTTCACCAAAGGAAATACGAATCAAAACCCTAACAACACGAATTCCCGTGAGAAATCAAATTGTATAATTCGATTTTACAATTGATTCCTGAGGTGTGTTTGTTTTCTACATAAAATGACGCCGTAAAGTATTCACGGACTATAAAATACAAAATTAAATGAAAACCGAACGATAACTCCTTGAATTAGTCGTGCTAGGCTAATCAAGCTACGCGAACGATAATTAAACAAATTACTTTGCTGACCATATGAAAATCAGAAAGTTTATACAAAATGGTGGAAAATTCCACTCTCGCGAACGACGACGCGACACGTCTATCCCGTATGCAAGCTAGACATAAAATGACGCCGTAAAGTATTCACGGACTATAAAGTACAAAATTAAATGAAAACCGAACGATAACTCCTTGAATTAGTCGTGCTAGGCTAATCAAGCTACGCGAACGATAATTAAACAAATTACTTTGCTGACCATATGAAAATCAGAAAGTTTATACAAAATGGTGGAAAATTCCACTCTCGCGAACGACGACGCGACACGTCTATCCCGTATGCAAGCTAGACATAAAATGACGCCGTAAAGTATTCACGGACTATAAAGTACAAAATTAAATGAAAACCGAACGATAACTCCTTGAATTAGTCGTGCTAGGCTAATCAAGCTACGCGAACGATAATTAAACAAATTACTTTGCTGACCATATGAAAATCAGAAAATTTATACAAAATGGTGGAAAATTCCACTCTCGCGAACGACGACGCGACACGTCTATCCCGTATGCAAGCTAGACATAAAATGACGCCGTAAGGTATTCACGGACTATAAAGTACAAAATTAAATGAAAACCGAACGATAACTCCTTGAATTAGTCGTGCTAGGCTAATCAAGCTACGCGAACGATAATTAAACAAATTACTTTGCTGACCATATGAAAATCAGAAAGTTTATACAAAACGGTGGAAAATTCCACTCTCGCGAACGACGACGCGACACGTCTATCCCGTATGCAAGCTAGACACACTCTGCGATCTCCGCGGTCGATCAATACTGTAGATGGACTGCGCTTGGCGTGAGGTGCAAAATATACACCCTGCTCTCTCGGCCATGGGTCAGTTCGTCGTAACATAGGCTGGCTACCTTTTAGAAGTCGGGGGCGGAACTCGGTCCTTTACTCCGCTCGGTCTGACTGTTCGGTTCTAGTATCCATCGTCTAAGACCAAGGGGCCAGCCAACAGCCACCACAGCCGCTACTGTCCCTAATAATCTCCACAGTATCTAATAGTAAAAAGTAACACAATAGCCAAAAGGGCTTGGGTACTCTACATTGAATTCAAAAAGTTTTTATGGACACCCTGTACTCCGTCCTAAAGTTATTCAATATTTCAAAACTTTATATTTAATAAAAAATGATACATGAAGGACTTACGACACGTACAAAGGAAATGGATAAGGTTGACGGCTGTGTAAAAACTACTTTTAACAGCACTAAAATTAAATCTGCACCTTGTGGTATTCAAGGTACAGACGATAAATAAAAAGAACCCTTCCGAAAGGCGCAATGTGCGCGCGGGGCCACCATAGTAACGGAAAGGGCTTATAAAACTTAAAAGGAAAACGTAAGTTCCTACTGAGTTGCTAATTAGCCCCTTGGCTTACAGTAGGACTAAAATAAAACAGGGCTAGCTAAATATTAACACTCGTTAGAGCTAAATAGGAACCAAATCCGAGCCGAGGCCCTAACTGAGTAACAAAGGTACTACCACTGCCAACCCGGTCACAGACACTCGTAACAGGGCGGGAGTGGATAGAAAGGGTTTATATTTGCCCCGAACAATACAAATATATCCTTCGAAACAAAACTATAAATTTCGGTAAACGGTAGAAACCGAAAAGATAAATGAAATTAAATAAAATTAAAGAAAGTTTAAAAATCGCTGAGATCACAGCATGAAGCCTTACAAAACACTAAGAATATTTAGAGAATAAAATATAAAGAAGGCCTACTTATTTACTTTCAAAAAAGTGATAATAGAGAGAATGCGTGTACAAGTTAGACACAAATAAAGTAAAATTAGACTTTGCGCTTCTTTACAGGCGTGTCCCAATCTACGCCGTTTTGGTCGTTTTCGTGTTGATTGGGACTTCTGTGGAGAGAAGTCATTCTAATACCTGTTTTAAAGCTGACGGCTGTGTAAAAACTACTTTTAACAGCACTAAAATTAAATCTGCACCTTGTGGTATTCAAGGCACAGACGATAAATAAAAAGAACCCTTCCGAAAGGCGCAATTTATTTCAAATTTGTGGAAAGTGGAATTTTTTAATTTTCAGGTTCATCAAAATGATGAAACCAGATGGTCGGCCTTTATATGGTAGGTTATACCGCCTAGATTCGGTCGCCAGAGCCTCGTTAGCGTTACCCAGGGTGTACCACTAGGAGGTGAGGTTGACATTTGATGGTATTGAATCCACCCTTACACCCCTTTATTTCTAGCAGCCAACATAAAAGAAAACAATTTAAAAAATTCCACATTAAAATTTTAGTCGTTTCTACACTGTTTTGGTCGTTTTCGTGCTGATTGGGAGCTGATTTACTCGTTTGTTTTTCCTGAGGCATCGTATTGAAGAATTCTTCATTGTTTTTTTTTTTATAATATATGAAAATGGTGAAGCAGAGAGCTTGCTATATTGAACACCTTACTGAAATTATGAGAACTAATTATGGTAACAAACCATTTTCATTTTTCAAGAATATGCTTTTTTTCCGATGTCTTCTTTTCACAAACCGCTTTACATGTCTTCAAGAAAGACAATAAAGTGAATATAATAAAATATTTCAGGCAAATAAAAAGAAACACGGGGAAAAAAATTATGAAAATAAAAGCCGTCAAACCAGAAATTTGGTGACCGACTAATACACGTAATTAAAACGGATAAGATATGTATGGTATCAAGCAGTTACAGCAGAGTCGATTCAGTTTATGGCTTATTATGCAAAAAAATGAATCTTAAAAATAGTAAAAAAAATTGACTTAGGCTGTTTAAACAATGGGAGAGATATATATAGCAAAAGCTAAATCTACTCCCATTCCAACTTAGACTGCAGAAAATGAAACAGATAAACCTTTACCTGAACTTTATAAAAAAGGTTTAGTTACAAATATTGATTGGGGGAATAATTATTTGATTGGAGCATACTCTAAGTATATGTCCATATTATGAATGGTTTTGATTCTTTAACCAAACCATCATATTTGAATAATTTGTAATAGATCTTTGTATTCAGAAATTTCTTGATACGTGTGCAACGAAAGATGACGTAACTATTATTTCTTGCGAAATATCGACCTATATGGATTTATACATGCACTGCCAAATTTATCTCAAATCATTGGTGTTTGGCGTTGCAAATTTCGAGAAAAAAACTTTCTTATTTATGAATCCTATGGAAAGTACTACAAAACAAAGTTGTAGATACTTGAAAAGATTTCAAACTGTCGTAATTTGCAGGTACATGAAAATGTTGACAATTTAGAGCAACACATCCTCGACAAATTGACTGCCATAGTTGTGGAGCTGAAAGAATTATGAAAAGAGAAGCATTTGTCTGAATGACAAGCTGATGACATGAGAATGTATTATAAAAACTTTATATTAGAATCTTCACTAAATGTTTCAAACATTTGTATAATGTGTAATCGAATGGATGTAGCCTGCTGCGAATTGGATTCAGTGCAGGAGTTGCCGTAGTGGGCGCAAATGTTTACCCATAAAAAGATATAGCAGCGGCACATGTTTTTTGTGTATTTCGTAAATCTGGGAAGTGGAATTTTGTAGTTTGCCGGTTCATCAAAACGATGAAACCAGATGGTCATGGTCGGCCTTTATGTGCTAGGTTATACCGCCTAGATTCGGTCGCCAGAGCCTCGTTAGCGTTACCCAGGGTGTACCACTAGGAGGTGAGGTTGACATTTGATGGGGTTGAATCCACCCTTACACCCCTTAATTCCCAGTTATTAAATCGAAATGGAGATGAGCGGGAATCAAGAAATGAAGATTCTGTACTTCTTGAAGAAAAGTTGGAGACAATTACGTTTTAGGTAGTCTCTGTGATTTGTGAAACAATTATTGCGGATATTTTATAGGTAGGTGTCTCATAATAAGTAGAGATCAATTGAAGAGTTTTGGTACCTCTTACGATATTCTTACCGATAGTATACCTAAAACCTGATATCAGCAGGCCGACCAGATAATTTAAAAATACGTGCGCATCCTGATCTGTTTTGTGTTGAACAGTATCTGATGAATAGCGAGGTTTGTGAATACTCGCCATTGATGCGATTGAATAAACTTTAATTTAGTTTTTACTTAAGAAAATCTTTTAACTTAGTGAGCGTAGGTAAATTACCATTAGATATTGTGTGCTCAAATTAGTTTCTGGTTTGCATGTCCAGTAAAATTAAAGTTAAAAGACAATCCCAGTTATAAACACGTTCATGCCGTACGAGCTTCTGTGTACTCACTGCTCAGTAATCAAGACAACGAACTTGATAGCATTAGCGTGAGTCATTGGAATAGCTTTAGGCAAGTCAATTAAAGTTTGAATATGATGAGATCAACCTCTTTTGAGCATAGCGATCCTGCAGTAGCTTAAGAGCAATAGCGTAATCATCATTAGTTAGAATTAAATTCTTTATCAATGATAAAGGTAGATTTAAGATATTGGAATTTTTGGATGTGTTAAATTATCATTTTCGTGAACAGAACTTAAAAAAAATTAAGTCCAATTTGAGATGTCACCAGAAAAATGTGGTAAGTCCAACTTAGGATGACTAGCGAACATATGAGACTGCGAGGATTTTAATGCGACACAAATACAGTGTTAAAAGCATCAGCATTCAGGGACACAGAATAGAAGGTACTCAAATTGCAATTTAATGTTGCGGCGAGGAAAACGTCATGTTCACTATATAATTCTTCTAGTTTATTAGCATTCCTTGAGTCAGCCATAAGAATATGATTTGACTCAAAATCTTGAATACGTTCAGGTAGTATTTTGAACTTTATGCGAGCTTCACCTAATTTCTTTAGATTTTTGAGACTTGAGCCATAAACTCCATAGTTTCAACAAAGCGCAAAGCTAATTTGTATGTATAGTAGCTGTTACTATTTGTTGATATAGGCGACATAGATTTATTAAATAATTGTTAGCTTGTTTTATTGAGTTGGCTAGCCAATCTTTTGTTAGCATGTTTTTGTAGTCTGTATAAATAAAAGCATTCTCTTTGAACTCCGTTTATTTGCTCTGCAATACCTTATAAAGAAAACTATTTCAGTTATGCTAGCGGTTAGAAAGTAAAACAAAGGTAAATGGTGATAATAATTCAACCAATTAATAACACGACGGGGCACAACACCCTATCCGGTTCGAAGGACCAAATGTTCAGACACAGTGCATAAAGAAAGCTGAGACCTACTGAGATTGAATCTCAAAAAATAACTCGAAAACCAATGATGCGTGAGAGCCTTAATCCCCAGTAGATGTTCGTGGTGACCTCTGCGTCTGCTGTAGATGGTAAATTGATGTCTGGAACTGTGGAATGTACGCTGGTTCATTGGCGTGTCAGTAGGTTTGGACGGTCGCATTGCGGTGGCGGTGAATTCCAAATATGTAAGCAGGTGCGAAAATATGTTTTTGTAGTCTGTACATGTTAAATACGTCATTTTGTAATAAATAATTATAATTCTAAATAAAAGCATTCTCTTTGAACTCCGTTTATTTGTTCTGCAATACATTATAAACAAAAGGTTATGGGCCCAGGTATTCGCCAGTAATCCTTCGGAGTTCAACAGACAAGCCCCTGGTTTGTTACATCGAGGTTAGTCCTATTTCAGCTATTTGAGAATTGAGACTAAAGAAAAGATGGACAAATATAAAAGATACCGTATTCAAAAATTCGACGGCAAAAATTTCCAGGTGTAGAAATAGCAGCTAGAAATCATCTTTCGTGCCGAAGGGATTCTTGATATCGTAAATCGTACGACTGCTAGACCAGAAACAGATGGTGCAGATCGAAATTTGTGGGAAGAGAAATATGCTAAGACCATGCTCATTATTTCAACATCAATGGAATTTGATCAACTTCAAGTTGTAATGACATATGCAAACTCAGCGGAGATGTGGACAACGATCAACGGTAAATAAAATTACACTAAAGCAAAAATTTTCAGCTACAAAATGTCAACAACTCACACAATAGCACAGCACCTCAGTCAAGTTGAATCTTTGGTGCAAGCTATAAATGATGTTGGCGAACCAGTGACAGATATCGACAAAAAACGAACATTTTGGGTAGCCTCCCGCAAAAGTACAGTGCATAACTGCGTGGGATTCATGTTCTGAAGACAGGCAGATATTTGACAATTTGACTGCCCGTTTATTAATGGTGGAACAACGATTATCAGAAGCCGATGAGATATCAACAGCGTTTGCAGCAGTTAAAATCGACAAATCAAAGGCGAATGATATATTTCAAAATAATTGGAAAAAAGGTCAAATGTCAAAATCGGTGAGTAAGAAAAATTTTGAATGTTTTTATTGTTATAAAACAGGTCATTTTAAGTCAGAATGTAGAAAACTGCTAGCCAAACGCAATTCAGAAAGTAATAAAAATTCTGATATTACTGCTCTCAGTTCAGAAGTGAAAAATGTTTTGCTCTCTGGTTGTAAAGATTTTTGGTTGGCTGGTAGCGCAGCGTCTAAGAACATAACATCGCACAGGGAATGGTTCTCCACTTTCGAACCAATTCAGGCTCATGATGTCTTAGTTCAGATTGGTGATAACACTTTTGTTAAAGCTGAGAGCATAGGTTCTGTTGACGTAATGTCACTTGTCAATGGAAAATAGCATCCTTGTACCAAACAACTCAACTAAACTATTATGTTGAGTACCTTTTGGTGGATAAATTCCATCAGCTATATATTTCACAGATTTGATGAATTGTCTTTGGACTCTTTCTATGGCTTCAATATAATTAGAATATATTGGATACCATATAATGGAGCAGTACTCTAGATGAGGACGAACTAGAGATGAGAATAGTAATTTGAAGACATGTAAATTCTTTAACATTTGGGCATTTCGAATTATAAAACCACAACATTTAAAGGCGGCTGAAATTGTTGTTTCTACATGTTATATAAAGAATAATGAAGGATCAAAAATGACACCTAGATCTGTAAATATGTTTGGTCTTTGCAAAATGACATTGTTCAGTGCATAATCAAAATGAGTTTGAGTTATTTTTCTTGTATATGATATAACATTGCATTTTTATATATTTAAATAAAGTTTGTTTTTAATACACCAGTTGTTAATCTCATTAAGATTTTGTTGAAGTTTTTCACAATCACTGAAAGATACAATTTTTAGGAATAATTTGAAATCTTCTGCGTACAACAAATGTGGAACATTAATATTCTGAGTAATGTCATTGATGAAAATATTAAACAATAAAGGTCCCAGAACGGAACCCTGTGACACACCGAACTTCTGGTGAAATTTGTTTGATTTGAAACCATGAATTTCAACAAATTGATACCTGTTTTGTAAATAGGATGAAATTAATTCGATAAGGGCAACTGATAAACCATAAGTATCTAATTTCTTCAGGAGGATTGAGTGATCAAGTTTATCGAACGCCTTTGAGAAGTCCGTGTAAACGACATTAACCTGGCCTTGCAGTTCAATAGTTTCGCAGAGGTATTGGATTTTGCATATTAGATTTGTTATCGTTGATCGACCTTTCATAAAACTGTGTTGATTTACAGAAATTACTTTAGATACATATATTTTATATTTATATATTTTTTCCAGGCTTTGCTTTTATTTCTTATATTATGTATTATGGAACTGGTATACCATGAAGGGTATGCCTTATTACATTTTTTCTTAAGAGGAACATTGAATGAATAAAATTCTTCCACGGCGAGATTAATATCTCGTGCATTATTTAAAAAATTCTAATCTGCGTTTAAGAGATCATTAAAAAGTACCAGAAAATTTGCCTTCTTGTAGTTTAAACTCAAGTTACTAACTGACCTTAATTTAAAGGGTGTGTGTTTCATACTTATTTCAATGCACAAAGGATGATGTTCAATTTCTGACTACCTTTGGTTTCAAGCAATTAAACGCTGACAAATGCGTTTTCTGCGCAAAAATAATAATTTAGATGTATACGTGGCATTATATGTAGATGATGGACTCATCATGTGCAAATCAGAAAATATTCTGGAAAGAATTTTATCGAAACTTGGTTCAGCCTTTGAAATGACTATTGGCAACGGCGATTACTTTGTGGACTGGAGATCAAACGGGACTTCGAAAAAAGGGAGATTCGAATAAGTCAACAGAGATACATCCATCGCATACGACAGAAATTCAACATGGAAGATTCAAAGTCTAGTTCTAGTCCCTGCACACCTGGAGTTGTACTCCATAATGGCCAATTTCCCACAGATAACCACGAAATAAAAGAGATGTGCAAGATACCATATCGCAAAGCAATCGGTAGCCTAATGTTTCCTGCAACTGTATCACGTCCCGAAATCATGTTTGCCGTGAGCCAGGCGAGTAGATTCTTAAATAATACCGGATTATAACATTGGTCTGCTGTTAAGAGAATTCTGAAATATCTGCAGGGTACCATGAACTTATCCATTAAGTACAACGCAGAAGAAATTGAGTTGGTTGTCTACTCAGATGCCGACATTGATCAACCACAGGCTACGTTAGCCTGCTAGTAAATGGTCCTGTGACTTCATATCGACAAAAATGTGTTACAAGAACCACGACGGAGGTGGAGTACCTTGCTGCCTTAGATGCGGCAACCGAGATAATGTATTTACGCAACTTTTTAATGGAAGATGGAATCAAAACGAAGAAACCGACAAAGCTTTATGTAGATAATCAAAGCACAATTCGCTTAGTTAAGAACACAGATCATCACAAACGCCCAAAACATATAGATATAAAATATCAATATATCCCCGAACGTGTTGATGATAATGTTATTTTAGTCGCATTCGTTCAGAAGAGCAGTTAGCTGATCTATTCACAAAATCACTAACTCGAGACAAATTTGTAACAAACAGAAACACTTTAACTTTTACACAAGACTAGCTAAATAAAATGAAAGTTGGAGTATTGATATAGGCGACATAGATTTATTAAATAATTGTAATAAATAATTATAATTCTAAATAAAAGCGATCTCTTTGAACTCCGTTTATTTGCTCTGCAATACTTTATAAACAAAACTATTTCAGTTATACTAGCGGTTAGAAAGTAAAACAAAGGTAAATGGTGATAATAATTCAACCAATTAATAACACGACGGGGCACAACACCCTATTCGGCCTGAAGGACCAAATGTTCAGGCACAGTGCATAAAGGAAGCTGAGACCTACTAAGTTTGAATCTCAAAAAATAACTCGAAAGACCAATGATGCGTGAGAGCCTTAATCCCCAGTAGATGTTCGTGGTGACCTCTGCGTCTGCTGTAGATGGTAAATTGATGTCTGGAACTGTAGAATGTGCGCTGATTCATTGGCGTCTCAGTATATTTGGACAGTCGCATTGCGGTGACAGTGAATTCTAAATAAGTAACCAGGTGCGAAAATATGACATATGAGCAATGACTCTGTGATGGTTGACTTTGCGACAAACAAAGCGAACAGAAAGAAAGTACGAGCGATTTACGTGACTTACAAAAGATAGTACCTCTTAGGAGAGATAGGATAAATATGCAAAGACACAAAATGTCGGATAGGATAGCGAAGCTAAATATCAAACTCTTATGCCTAACAACAGCAAAGAAAAAGAAGCAAAAAACAAATAAATTGGAAAACAAATGCGTATCAGAATTAAATGTTATATAAACAGCTTTGTATGTATGTATGTATGTAGAAATAGTGACTGTGCTAAAGGTAGAGATATATCAATTTTTCTGTAAATTGAGTAAACTTAAGGATGAAAATAAATTATTTCTTATCCTCTACTATTTGCCAGTCAAATGTGTAATTTGGAAATAAATTTGCATGGTCTCTAATATGATGCGTGAGAGCCTTATCCCCAGTAGATGTTCGTGGTGACCTCTGCGTCTGCTGTAGATGGTAAATTGATGTCTGGAACTGTAGAATGTGCGCTGATTCATTGGCGTCTCAGTATATTTGGACAGTCGCATTGCGGTGACAGTGAATTCTAAATAAGTAACCAGGTGCGAAAATATGACATATGAGCAATGACTCTGTGATGGTTGACTTTGCGACAAACAAAGCGAACAGAAAGAAAGTACGAGCGATTTACGTGACTTACAAAAGATAGTACCTCTTAGGAGAGATAGGATAAATATGCAAAGACACAAAATGTCGGATAGGATAGCGAAGCTAAATATCAAACTCTTATGCCTAACAACAGCAAAGAAAAAGAAGCAAAAAACAAATAAATTGGAAAACAAATGCGTATCAGAATTAAATGTTATATAAACAGCTTTGTATGTATGTATGTATGTATGTAGAAATAGTGACTGTGCTAAAGGTAGAGATATATCAATTTTTCTGTAAATTGAGTAAACTTAAGGATGAAAATAAATTATTTCTTATCCTCTACTATTTGCCAGTCAAATGTGTAATTTGGAAATAAATTTGCATGGTCTCTAATATGATGCGTGAGAGCCTTATCCCCAGTAGATGTTCGTGGTGACCTCTGCGCCTGCTGTAGATGGTAAATTGATGTCTGGAACTGTAGAATGTGCGCTGGTTCAGTGGTGTGTCAGTAGATTTGGACGGTCGCATTGCGGTGACGGTGAATTCTAAATAAGTAACCAGGTGCGAAAATATGACATATGAGCAATGACTCTGTAATGGTTGACTGTGTGACAGACAAAGCGAACAGAAAGAAAGTACGAGCGATTTACGTGACTTACAAAAGACAGTACCTCTTAGAAGAGATAGGATAAATATACAAAGACACAAAATGTCGGATAGGATAGCGAAGCTAAATATTAAACTCTTATGCCTAACAACAGCACAGAAAAAGAAGCAAAAAACAAATAAATTGAAAAACAAATGCGTATCAGAACTAATTGTTATATAAACAGCTTTGTATGTATGTATGTATGTATGTATGTATGTATGTATGTATGTATGTAGAAATAGTGACTGTGCTTGCTGTGATGTTAGATGAATCTAATAAAAATGGATGAATATCAAAGTAACAATTACTGATTTTTTTAAAGCCAGTCATTAGTGTCCAAGATGATGACAATTCAAAAAGTATATTCGACTGTGTTTTGAGATGAAGATGAAAACAGAAAATAAAATTTCTCGGACTTGCAGCTAGAATAAAAATCTTAAATACCAAATTTGAAAAGTTTTGGAATATATCATAATATATTTTTTACGAAAATCTGTTGTATTTTAAAGGAAAACTCTGGATCAGTTGTAGGAAAATATTTGCTAAGAATTCGAAATTCTACTGGCCGAAATGTGATAGAAAATAAGGAGCTTGGTTTTGCATAGCGGATAAGGGACTCCTTAGCCAATATTATTTTTGGAAATTGACATTTAAGAAAATAAAAGATTAAATAAATTTGTATGTTGCTACAAAAAAAGATTAAATTCAAAATTTCGCAGTAGTAACAAAATTATAAATAAAGTAAATTGGGGCCCCCCTAGAGCCGGGGCAAATTTCTTTCCGAGTTACATAATTTAAGGCTTAAAATTTTCAAAATTTTGATAAACCTTCAAACTACAAAATTGCACTTCAGATTTATAAAATGCATAAAAAACATGTATACATGCCGCTGCTGTAACTTTCCACGGGTAAACATTTGCAATGTGCCCACCTACGGCAGGTCCTACACTGGACCCAATTCCCAGTATAGGCTACATCCACCCTATTACACATTCTACAAACGTTTGAAACGTTTAATGAAGATTTTAATAATATGTTTTTATAATACAATCTCATCTCATCAGCTTGAAACTCATGATCAAATGTTTCCCTTTTCATAATTCTTTCAGCGAAATGTATAACAAATACTCCACAATTATAGCAGTCAGTTTGTCGAGGATGTTTAATAATTGTTGGCTCTAAATTTTCAACATTTTCTGGAACCTGCAAATTACGTGTTTGTATAAATTTTTTAAATCTTTCCAAGTATCTAGATGTTTGTTTAATATTACTTCCCATAGGATTTATAAAATAGAAGGTTTTTTGCTCAAAATTAGCAACTGCCAAACACCAATGATTTTGGTTTTTGCACACTGGCATCAAACAAATTTTAGATAAATTTGGCACAATGCATGTGTAAACAAATCGCTCAAATATATAGGTTGATACTTCGCACGAAATAATAGTTACATCTTTCGTTGCACATGTGTCAAGAAATATTTGAACACACAAATCTATTATTATTATTATTATAATTGGTAATGACAGAGTATCGAGGCGTGGGGGTGGAGTGGGATTTTATTGCAAGTTACATTTATATGATAAGATATATGTTCTAAATGATATCAATATTAATAGTGCTCATTTGGAACAATACTGGATTAAAATCTGTATGGGTAGTATTAAACTTATTCTTGGGGTAATATATCGACCACCTAAAGCTTCTTATGTTGATTTTATAAGTTCATTAGAAACTTCAATTTCCTCAATTTTTAGTGAGGCTGATTACATCGTTTGTGTTGGTGATATTAATATAAATTTATTTTCACTACATAGCAATTCTGTCAAACGTTTTAACTCTCTACTTAATGAATTTGATTTAGCTCAACTTATAACGGAACCCACACGTATAACTGCACACTCTGAAACGCTCTTAGACATTATAATTACTTCATCCAGTGAGATTTGTTCTGTAATTACTGTAACAGATATGCATCAGGTAACTGACCATAGATCTGTTTCCTGTAAACTGAAATTGAGTTTTGAAAATAAACAGGGACCTCAAATTAAGCGGTTTCGTGACATGAAAAATGTTGATATTGACAAACTTATTGGTAGTTTAAACAGTTTTGATTGGCAACACTTTTTTTCCTGTCGTGATCTTAATATGAAATTACATATCTTCAACGGTATTATTTTGGGCTTACTTGATGAGTATGCACCGGTAAAGATAATCAAAACTCGTTACACTCCATCACCATGGATGACGGATGTTATACGAATAATGATGAAGCACAGAGATAATGCGTTATCACAGTTTAAACGAACTAAATCGCAAGAGCATTGGAATTTTTACAAAAGCTTAAGAAATTATACTACTGAGGCGATTAAGAGAGAAAAAAAAGCATATTTTGAATTTAAATTAAAAAACACTGGCAACAATAATCTATGGAATACTTTTAAGGAATTGAATGCTCATGCAGTACCTAAAAAAATAATTCCTAGTAATTTATGTGATGTCAATGCAATGAACGCACATTTCGTTAACTCTGTACCTTCATCTGAACCTGATAAACAAATATTGCAATTTTATCAATCTCATCGGTTTTCCATAAATAATACTTCATTCTCCTTCACTCCAGTTTCTGAATCTGATGTATCGAAAATATTTTACGCGTTAAAATCAAATTCTGTGGGACTTGATGGCTTAAATCTAAGTGTGTTAAAAATAGTATTTCCAGATGTCGTACCACAGCTTACGCACTTAATAAATGAATGTCTCGTGCAAAATAAAGTACCTGATGTTTGGAAGCAAGCTGTAATCAAACCTATTGCTAAAATAAAAATACCCTCGTCTTTTAATGACTTAAGACCTATTAGTTTACTCCCCACACTTTCGAAAATTCTTGAAAAAGTAGCTCACTCCCAAATTTTAGAATATTTAAATAATTATAATATTCTACCAGAAATTCAGTCTGGTTTTCGGCGAGGTTACAGCACAACATCTGCATTGCAACATATCATTGATGATATTGTTATTGACGTTGACAGTAAGCGTTTGGTACTTTTAGCCCTACTAGATTTCAGCAAGGCCTTCGATACATTGAATCACGAACTTCTTCTCACTAAATTGCATTACATAGGTTTTAATAATAACAGCATTGAATTCATACGAAGTTACCTAACTAATCGCTCTCAAGTAGTTAATATAAATGATACTAACTCCAGTCATTGTTCTATTTCGAAAGGTGTACCTCAAGGCTCTATTTTAGGGCCGCTTCTGTTTTCAATATACGTATTTGATTTGAATAAAAACATAAGCTTTTGTAACATTCATATGTACGCTGATGATACGCAATTGTACATATCATTTGACCCAAGTAAGTCTAAAACTGCCGTTGACAACATGAATGCGGACTTAGAGGCATTAGCTCAATTTTGCAAAAATCATTGTTTACACTTAAATGAATCTAAGTCTACAGTTATGTTGTTTGGTAACGAGATTAAAAGAAAAGAGTTGCTATTGAATAATGACATTTCCATTAAAATTAATGAGGCCTATATTAACATTTCAAATTCCGCAAGAAATCTAGGACTACTTATAGATCATAAGCTCAGGTTTACTGATTATGTAACCTTGTTGATTAAAAAAGCTTATCTTGCCTTAAAGAATCTATATGAACAGGTTCATCCTGTCAAAACACAACCGTATGATTCTATTCAGTAGTCTTGTATTATCTATATTTAATTATTGTGACACAGTTTATGGACCACACATTACTCTTTTTGATGCCAACAGAATACAAAAAGTGCAGAACTGCTGTGTTAGATTCGTTAATGGCTTGCAAAGACATGAACACGTTTCGCCTTATTTAAAAGAGCTCAATTGGTTGGATATGAAACAGACTAGATGTTTGCATATAGCTTCTTTGGCACATCGCGTAATTCAGAATAAATCTCCCTCGTATCTTTATAACAAATTAACTATGCGTACTAATCATCATCGCCGTAATTTAAGGAATAATTTGAAATATCACATCCCTAAGTTTCATTCCGCATTGTTTAAACGCTGTTGGGAATTGGTTGCCAACTGCCGAACGGGTACGAGCGGAGACGAGCGAAGTCGATCCCAGCGAGATCGAGAGGGGACGGCTGGCAACGGAGGGTGTTGGTGTTGTGCTGTGCTGTGCGGCAGGCATTCGAGGGAGAACTATCACATAGTGTAGACCTTGGTATAGACGTTATTTGAAAGATTGTAACATTTTACTTTTTGAAGTAGTAAATAAAGAAGTTAATCTTTACATAATAAAGAAGATCATTGTATCATTCACAAACCTTGAAAACCAGCTCCTCATCGAAGGCGATACATAACAGATGGTGACAGTGCGGTGGAATTGAACGTAAAAACAATTTCACGACAAAAGAAATTTTGTTTCATCGATGACCCTGGGGAACAACAACGTGAACGAGGTACAAGCAGAACTGCAGAACGAGTATTGACGGTGTTGTGTTAACAACAACAACAACGTGAACGAGGTACGAGCAGAACGCAGAACTGCAGAATCCAGAACGAGTAAGAACAACGTGAACGAAGTACAAGAGGAACAGCAGACCGAGCAGTGGCGGCAACTACGCAGTAGAAAAGGAACCAGTAGACAGCTGAGGCCAGTGCTGTGAGTAAATACTTGTTTGTATATTTCGGGGTTCTATGGTCTTTTAACTTGTTATGCTAGTTAATGAGAGGTTATAAAATAATTTTGAAATATAGGTTGAAGGTTAAATATTGTATTAACTGAAAGTATTGCTGAGTTGTTGTCAGACAAGAAAACTATTTAAAAATTCTTGAGTAAGGTGTAGCGAGTTTATATTTCGTGCAGATTTCTCTTGGTAATAGAAAATAAACATAGTTGTTGTTATATACATTTATTATTAGTAACAATGGGTTCTGAATTTAATATTTTTACTCTTAAAGAGTTGAAATACGTTGTAAATTTGTTTCAACTAACGGAAAAAACGAAAAAAGGGGAATTAATTGAAGAAATAATTAAAGCTAAATATTCGGTAGATGAAGTTAGAATTGAAGTAGAAGCGTGGGAGGCTAATCCTCAGAAAGGGAGGTTAGAAAAGCTAGAACATGCGCAAAAGGACAAAGAATTAGAATTAGCTAGAATAGAAAAAGAATTAGAGTTAGCTAGGATAGATGCTTCAATTAAAATTGCTCAAGCGCAAGTGCAAACCGGGAACAACGGCAATGCTGTTAATGCAAGTACTAACACTACTTACAATATGTCTAAAAATTTACAACCATTCAAAAATGATGGAGACATGAGTCTGTACTTAACGAATTTTGAACGGGTGTGTACTCAGTTAAATTTCGGAAAAGATACCTGGTCATTACGGTTGACCAGTGTGCTATCGCCAGAAGCAAATGAGGTAGTCGCACGATTAGCTGAAGACGACTCCAAGGATTATGATAAAGTTAGGGCAAGTTTGTTAAAAAAATATCAATTAACAGCGGAAGTATTTCGAACAAAATTTCGTTATGGGAAAAAGAAAGTGGATCAAAGTTATGCGGAATTTGCATATCACCTTAAAATGAATTTTAATGAGTGGATCAAGAGTGAGGAAATAGAAAATAATTTTGACAAATTGGTACAATTAATGTGTTTAGAAAAATTTTATAGTTCAATAGCGCCTGAAATGAGATTTTGGATTGAGGATCGAAATAAAGCTAAAACTATAGAAGAGGCGGCGGATCAAGCTGACATATATATCACAAAACGAGGCTCTATGGTGGATAAATATATTAACTCAAATAATGCAAGAATAGTTAAACCTAAGTATGAAAACAAATCGGTTATGTTAAACCAGAAAGAGAAATTAGCAGATAAACCATTGACGACAGAAAATGAAAGAAAAAAACAAGATAAAAGTGGTTTTGATAAAAGAAGACCATTCAAATGCTACGGATGCGGAGAAGTAGGCCATTTCAAAAACTCTCCAGAATGTCCTCAGACTAAAGTTATTGCACACATAAATACTGGTTGTGGTGTTGAGAAACTATTTGAACCTTACATGATAATAGCCAAAGTAAATGGTATTGAAACCAAATTGTTAAGAGATAGTGCAGCCAGTTATGACATAGTTGACAATGATTTAATTTCATCAGAAAACTATAATGGCAAGTGCGTAAACGTAAGAGGAATCTTAAGCAAAGAAAGTGTGACATTACCTGTGGCTAAAGTGGAACTGAATTTTCCGGAAATTGGAGAAGTGATTACGGAAGCAGCAGTTTCAAATCAACTACCTATTGGAATTTCATATTTACTGTCAAATAGAACTTGGGAGATGTTAGACTGCAAGAAAGACACATTAGTACAACAAGTATTTGCACTTACAAGATCCAAAGCAATCAAAATACTTCAACGAGAACAAGAAAGTTTTCAAAAGAAAGAAGAGAGAATTGAAGACGTGTCAGAAGAGAATTCCGACAAGAAAGAAGAAAAAATTCTTTCGGAAAAAGTGGGAAAAATTAATCTAGAAGGGAATTCCGACAAGAAAGAAGAAAAAATTCTTTCGGAAAAAGTGGGAAAAATTAATCTAAAGAGAATTCCGACAAGAAAGAAGAAAAAAATCTTTCGGAAAAAGTAGAAAAAAATAATCTGGAAGAGAATTCTGACAAGAAAGAAGAAGAAAATCTTTCTGATATACTGAGAAATAATAATTTGGAAGAGAACGAAGAAAAATTAATACCACGGTCAGATGTAGATTTTTCTGATATAACTAAACTGAATCCTACAACGTTAAAACTATTACAGTTAGATGATTCAAATCTAAAAGAATATTTTAAAATGGCGGAAACAAAGAAGGAAATAAATGGTGTTATGTTTTATATCACCCACGGAATTTTACATAGGCGAGTTATAGATAAAAACGGTAGAAATTTCGAGCAAATAGTAGTACCTAGAAAATTAGTGGGAAAATTAATAGATATTGCACATGACAATATGTGGTTAGGACATTTAGGATGCAATAAAACAACTCAAAGAATACAACAAAACTATTGGTGGAGTCAGATGAGTAAAGACGTAAAGAATAAAATAAAATGTTGGGATACCTGCATGCGAGTTGGGAAATCAACTGATAAGAAAAGAGCACCAATGTGCCGAGTGCCTATAATAACTGAACCTTATAAACGGGTAAATGTGGATATTGTAGGACCTATGATTAAAACTGAGAAGGGAAATCGATATTTGTTAACATTAATTTGTAATGCAACAAAATTTCCTGATGCTATTCCATTAGAAGTTGCAGATTCTGAATCTGTGGTAAAAGGACTGTTGAACATATTTTCCATAGTAGGATTTCCTGCGGAAATTCAAATGGATTTAGGTACAGTGTTTACAAACAATCTAACTACGGAATTCTTGGATCAATGTGGAATAAAAATCATACACAGTTCAGCCTATCATCCACAGTCCAACGCGGTGGAAAGATTCCATGGAGTGTTGAAGAGAATACTGAGAGCATTGTGCTATGAACATGGCAAAGAGTGGGACGAATATATCGATCAAGCACTATTTGCAATTAGATGTGCGCCACATGCTGTTCATGGGTTTAGTCCTGCGGAACTAGTCTATGGACGACAAATGAGATCACCTTTGAGCCTGGTTAAAGATTTATGGACTGGAAAAGATACAAATGAACCAGTTGTAAATTATATTCTAAACTTGTTAGATCGGTTAAAGAAGATGCAAGATATAGTAGAAGAAACTATGGGAAAAGCTCAAGATAAATCAAAAAAATATTATGATCGAAAAACAAAAGATATTAAGTATAATGTTGGCGACAAAGTTATGTTATATCGATACGCACTTACAAACAAATTACAAATGCAATGGACCGGACCAAAGAAAATTGTAAAAAAAAATTCGGAAACCAATTATATTATTGAAGAACTTTCCGGGAAGAGAAAACAGGCGTTGGTCCATGTAAATCTATTGAAACCATATTATGAAAAGGCAGAAGTGGTAGCAATGACCATTACTCAACCGGGAGAAGACCAAACAGAATTTGATATCCCAGAATTAGAAGAAGTAAGGAACGAAGAGATACTTACAGTTTCTGAGATATTAGAACAAGCTAAAGGAATTGGAGAACTTACAGAAGTTCAGAAAGTAATAGAGCATGACATTGCACTAAAGGAGAAAAAGGTTATAAGATCACGAGCATACTCTCATTCGCCTAGGATACGAGAAATTATCGACAAAGAAATAGATAAGATGCTTGAGTTAGGAGTGATTCGACCAAGCGATAGCCCTTATTCATCACCTATGATTTTGGTGGAAGCAGAAGGAAAGGAACCAAGACCAGTAATAGATTACCGAGCTTTAAATGCAATAACGGTTCCACAGCAACATCCTGTGCCGAATATAGAATCCTGTGTGGAACGATGTAGCACGGCCAAGTATCTGAGTGTAATTGACGTCGTGAGAGCTTATTGGCAAATTGGAATGACAGAACGAGCTAGTAAGTATGCAGCTATTATAACTCATCGAGGTGTTTTTGAACCGGTGACGTTAGCTTTTGGATTACAATCTGCTCCGTTCTCTTTTCAAAGATTAATGGACAAAATCTTGGAAGGGATGAGTGAATTTGCTGAACCATTTCTAGACGATGTAGCGGTACATTCCATGACCTGGGAGGCTCATTTGAAACATTTACGCCAAGTATTTTCCGCAATGTACAAAGCAGGATTGACCATAAAGGCAAAAAAATGTGAATGGGGTCAAGCTCAAGTTTTGTATTTGGGACACAAAATAGGACAAGGATATAGAAGTCCATCCGAAGCAAAAGTAGCTGCCATACAAGAATTTCGGCGACCAAAGAGATGTAAGAGCTTTTTTAGGTGTAACTGGTTATTATAATCATTACATACATATGTACGCTGAAATAGCAAGTCCATTGACCGATGCATTGCGCAAAAATGCTAAAAATATAATAGAATGGGATGATAAAAAGGAAAAATCATTTCAACGATTAAAGGAAGAATTGATAAATGGTAATATATTGAGAGCACCAAATTATAACCGCGAATTTATATTGCAAACGGATTGTTCGAAAAGAAGAATGGGGGTGACTCTGTCTCAACGCGATGAAAACAACGAAGAACATCCGGTATTATATATGAGCAAAAAGCTTACCGATAGGGAACAAGCATATAGCGCAAGTGAGTTAGAATGTGCTGCCTTAGTATGGGCTGTAGGGAAATTGAAACATTATATCCAATTAAGCCATTTCACAGTAGAAACAGATCACTGTCCGTTGACGTGGTTGAAACAAATGAGCAATAAAAATGGACGACTATTGCGTTGGTCGTTAGCCTTGCAAATGCTAAATTTTACTATCAACTATAAACCTGGAAAAATGTAGATTCTCTGTCACGATATTTTGTTGAATAACAGACAAGAAATTCCTATCATTTAGTTTAGTTTGACAATAGTTTTAGGTTGCTTAAGGTTAAAATAATGTTAATTATTTAAGTTGAATTTTAAGTTTAAATTTATCAAAACGAGACCACAGAATTCCAAATTGCAAGCTTGTGTTGCTTAGATAAACTGGCATCAGTCTTGTGGTGCCAGAAACTTGTGGGTTTCAAACCCCAAAGACTGTTTCAACGGGGGGGCAACTGTTGGGAATTGGTTGCCAACTGCCGAACGGGTACGAGCGGAGACGAGCGAAGTCGATCCCAGCGAGATCGAGAGGGGACGGCTGGCAACGGAGGGTGTTGGAGTTGTGCTGTGCTGTGCGGCAGGCATTCGAGGGAGAACTATCACATAGTGTAGACCTTGGTATAGACGTTATTTGAAAGATTGTAACATTTTACTTTTTGAAGTAGTAAATAAAGAAGTTAATCTTTACATAATAAAGAAGATCATTGTATCATTCACAAACCTTGAAAACCAGCTCCTCATCGAAGGCGATACATAACAACGCACATTTTCTTATACTATTCCTACGACTCTCAATAAGATTTCACCCACAATTATTTCTCTCAAGCCTGCTACTTTTGTTAAGAATGTAAAAAAATTGTTACTACAAAATGACATGTCACTCCTTTGAAGTCCTTGTACTCATTACCACAATATTGTATCTTATTTATTATTGATTGCTTATTTAAATTCTTGTTTCTGATTCACTCTTATTATCTGTTTGCTAATTTTATGTTCATGTTATTATAATTATTATGTAAGGTTAATATGGAAGAACAGCTATTGCTGAATATTCGCCAATTATTATTATTATTATTATTATTATTATTATTATTATTATAAAATTATTCAGATAGCATGTTCCCGTTAAACAATCAAAACCATTAAAATACAATTCATAATATTTGCATATACTGGTGGAGTATGCCCCAACCAAATAATTATTCCCACAAGACTTAACCAATCCATTTTTATAAAGTTCAGGTACATTTTCTGTAGTCTCCATTGGAATGGGTGTCGACTTGGCTTTTGCCATATATCTTTCCCATTGTTTAAACAGCCTAAGTCTATTTTTTTTATTATTTTTTAATTGCATTTTTTTGCATAATATACCATATACCGAATCGTCTCGACTATAGCTACTTGATACCATACATATCTTTTCTTTTTTGATTACTTCTATTAGTCGGTCACTAGCTTTCGGTTTTGGTGGCATTTTATTTTCATAAATTTGAATAATATTGCCCGTGTTTCTCTTTATTGCCTTAAATATTTTGTACCTATTCACCTTATTGTCTTTTTTACAGACATGTAAAGCTGCTTGAGAAAAGAAAACGTCAGAAATAGGCATATCCGTAAAAAATGAAAAAGGTCTATTTTCGTAATTAGTTGTCATAAAATCGACAAGGGGTTCAATATACTATTCTGGCCGAAATGTGATAGAAAATAAGGAGCTTGGTTTTGCATAGCGGATAAGGGACTCCTTAGCCAATATTATTTTTGGAAATTGACATTTAAGAAAATAAAAGATTAAATAAATTTGTATGTTGTAACAAAATTATAAATAAAGTAAATTGGGGCCCCTCTAGAGCCGGGGCCCTGCGGGCCCGTTACTTACGCCACTGCAATTCTGGTTCATCATATAGATTTTTAGGGAGTATAAATCATCATTATGGCAAATTTGTTTCCGAGTTACATAATTACAGGCTTAAAATTTTCAAAATTTTAATAAACCTGCAAACTACAAAATTCCACTTCCATTTATAAAGAAATAGTAAAAACTCACTCAGATTTATGAAATGCACAAAAAACATGAATATATGCCGCTGCTGTAACTTTCTATGGGTAAACATTTGCAATGTGCCCACCTACGGCAAGTCCTACACTGGACCCAATTCCTACATCCACCCGATTACAAATTCTACAAACGTTTGAAACGTTTAATGATGATTATAATAATATGTTTTTATAATACAATCTCATCTCATCAGCTTGAAATTCATGATCAAATACTTCCCTTTTCATAATTCTTTCAGCGAAATGTATAACAAATACTCCACAATTATAGCAGTCAGTTTGTCGAGGATGTTCTATAATTCTAGGCTCTAAATTGTCCACATTTTCAGGAACTTGCAAATTACGAGATTGGACAAATGTTTGAAATCTTCGCAAGTATTTAGAAGTTTGTTTTATAGTACTTCCCATAGGATTCATAAATAAGAAAGTTTTTTCCTCGAAATTAGCAACTGCCAAACACCAATGATTTCCGTTAATGCATACTGGCATCATACAAATTTGAGATAAATTTGGCACAGTGCATGTATAAATCCACCTTTCAAAAATATAGGTCGATATTTCGCACGAAATAATAGTTACGTCATCATCGTCAGGGGTGTGTATTTCATACTTATTTCAATGCACAAAGGATGATGTTCAATTTCTGACTACCTTTGGTTTCAAGCAATTAAACGCTGACAAATGCGTTTTCTGCACAAAAATAATAATTTAGATGTATACGTGGCATTATATGTAGATGATGGACTCATCATGTGCAAATCAGAAAATATTCTGGAAAGAATTTTATCGAAACTTGGTTCAGCCTTTGAAATGACTATTGGCAACGGCGATTACTTTGTGGACTGGAGATCAAACGGGACTTCGAAAAAAGGGAGATTCGAATAAGTCAACAGAGATACATCCATCGCATACGACAGAAATTCAACATGGAAGATTCAAAGTCTAGTTCTAGTCCCTGCACACCTGGAGTTGTACTCCATAATGGCCAATTTCCTACAGATAACCACGAAATAAAAGAGATGTGCAAGATACCATATCGCAAAGCAATCGGTAGCCTAATGTTTAAGTAACCAGGTACGAAAATATGACATATGAGCAATGACTCTGTGATGGTTGACTGTGTGACAGACAAAGCGAACAGAAAGAAAGTACGAGCGATTTACGGGACGTACAAAAGACAGTAGCTCTTAAGAGAGATAGGATAAATATACAAAGACACAAAATGTCGGATAGGATAGCGAAGCTAAATATTAAACTCTTATGCCTAACAACAGCACAGAAAAAGAAGCAAAACAAATAAATTTAAAAACAAATGCGTATCAGAACTAAATGTTATATAAACAGCTTTGTATGTATATAAGTATGTAGAAATAGTGACTACAAAAAGTTTCATAAAAAGGTAAATTTAAATTGACTCTAAACTTTTTTTTACAAAAAAATAACAAAAATCAGTATACCAAAACGGCGGCAGCACAGGGAGTCTCCTAGTTATTGATAAAAATTAATAATAGATGGAGTCTAAGGTTAAATTTAACTAAAACTATTATAATTACCCCTTAACCTTACAATTAATTTTAACAAAAACTTAATACGTATTTCGAGAACTGTTACGGACCTCCGGTGCGAAGGACCAAATGTTAAGGACCTAGTGGCTTGAGCGACCAAATGTTCAATCCCTATACCAGCGAATCCGGCCTAGAAGGACCAAATGTTTTGATACTGCTCGTAAGCCCAAATATGATGTCTCTAGATCAGCGAATCCGGCCTAGAAGCACCAACAACGTGTTTGATGTTAAATTCAATGAACAAAGCAAAACTATATGTAAACCAAATTAATTACAACCTTCGATAGCTGGTTCACATCACTGGACTTGGCCAATACACGGGATAATATTAATTTGTGAAACGTACTAATTGACAACGAACGAAGGACCAGCTAGTTTTACGAACTAACAAACGTGCTAAGTATAATTGCAACAAAATAACAAACAACTGAAAACCAATTCTGAGAGATATGTGATAGCTTATGGAATACAAGTGACATACACTATAATAAACCAAAGATAGAACAAATACGATATTTGTAGAAATTAACTAAATCATTTAATAAGTGTATGACCAAACAAATTTAGTTAAGAACCTAAATGAACTTAATAATAACCAACTAGAATGCAAAACTTGTTGCATTGGCTGTACCTCTGCGACAACAACAGCAGGTGTGCTGTGTATGACGTCACTCGAACGTGAACGTACAAGTAGGTTTACAAAGAAATAATAATAATTTCACCAAAGGAAATACGAATCAAAACCCTAACAACACGAATTCCCGTGAGAAATCAAATTGTATAATTCGATTTTACAATTGATTCCTGAGGTGTGTTTGTTTTCTACATAAAATGACGCCGTAAAGTATTCACGGACTATAAAGTACAAAATTAAATGAAAACCGAACGATAACTCCTTGAATTAGTCGTGCTAGGCTAATCAAGCTACGCGAACGATAATTAAACAAATTACTTTGCTGACCATATGAAAATCAGAAAGTTTATACAAAATGGTGGAAAATTCCACTCTCGCGAACGACGACGCGACACGTCTATCCCGTATGCAAGCTAGACATAAAATGACGCCGTAAAGTATTCACGGACTATAAAGTACAAAATTAAATGAAAACCGAACGATAACTCCTTGAATTAGTCGTGCTAGGCTAATCAAGCTACGCGAACGATAATTAAACAAATTACTTTGCTGACCATATGAAAATCAGAAAGTTTATACAAAATGGTGGAAAATTCCACTCTCGCGAACGACGACGCGACACGTCTATCCCGTATGCAAGCTAGACATAAAATGACGCCGTAAAGTATTCACGGACTATAAAGTACAAAATTAAATGAAAACCGAACGATAACTCCTTGAATTAGTCGTGCTAGGCTAATCAAGCTACGCGAACGATAATTAAACAAATTACTTTGCTGACCATATGAAAATCAGAAAATTTATACAAAATGGTGGAAAATTCCACTCTCGCGAACGACGACGCGACACGTCTATCCCGTATGCAAGCTAGACATAAAATGACGCCGTAAGGTATTCACGGACTATAAAGTACAAAATTAAATGAAAACCGAACGATAACTCCTTGAATTAGTCGTGCTAGGCTAATCAAGCTACGCGAACGATAATTAAACAAATTACTTTGCTGACCATATGAAAATCAGAAAGTTTATACAAAATGGTGGAAAATTCCACTCTAGCGAACGACGACGCGACACGTCTATCCCGTATGCAAGCTAGACATAAAATGACGCCGTAAAGTATTCACGGACTATAAAGTACAAAATTAAATGAAAACCGAACGATAACTCCTTGAATTAGTCGTGCTAGGCTAATCAAGCTACGCGAACGATAATTAAACAAATTACTTTGCTGACCATATGAAAATCAGAAAGTTTATACAAAATGGTGGAAAATTCCACTCTCGCGAACGACGACGCGACACGTCTATCCCGTATGCAAGCTAGACATAAAATGACGCCGTAAAGTATTCACGGACTATAAAGTACAAAATTAAATGAAAACCGAACGATAACTCCTTGAATTAGTCGTGCTAGGCTAATCAAGCTACGCGAACGATAATTAAACAAATTACTTTGCTGACCATATGAAAATCAGAAAGTTTATACAAAATGGTGGAAAATTCCATTCTCGCGAACGACGACGCGACACGTCTATCCCGTATGCAAGCTAGACATAAAATGACGCCGTAAAGTATTCACGGACTATAAAGTACAAAATTAAATGAAAACCGAACGATAACTCCTTGAATTAGTCGTGCTAGGCTAATCAAGCTACGCGAACGATAATTAAACAAATTACTTTGCTGACCATATGAAAATCAGAAAGTTTATACAAAATGGTGGAAAATTCCACTCTCGCGAACGACGACGCGACACGTCTATCCCGTATGCAAGCTAGACATAAAATGACGCCGTAAAGTATTCACGGACTATAAAGTACAAAATTAAATGAAAACCGAACGATAACTCCTTGAATTAGTCGTGCTAGGCTAATCAAGCTACGCGAACGATAATTAAACAAATTACTTTGCTGACCATATGAAAATCAGAAAGTTTATACAAAACGGTGGAAAATTCCACTCTCGCGAACGACGACGCGACACGTCTATCCCGTATGCAAGCTAGACACACTCTGCGATCTCCGCGGTCGATCAATACTGTAGATGGACTGCGCTTGGCGTGAGGTGCAAAATATACACCCTGCTCTCTCGGCCATGGGTCAGTTCGTCGTAACATAGGCTGGCTACCTTTTAGAAGTCGGGGGCGGAACTCGGTCCTTTACTCCGCTCGGTCTGACTGTTCGGTTCTAGTATCCATCGTCTAAGACCAAGGGGCCAGCCAACAGCCACCACAGCCGCTACTGTCCCTAATAATCTCCACAGTATCTAATAGTAAAAAGTAACACAATAGCCAAAAGGGCTTGGGTACTCTACATTGAATTCAAAAAGTTTTTATGGACACCCTGTACTCCGTCCTAAAGTTATTCAATATTTCAAAACTTTATATTTAATAAAAAATGATACATGAAGGACTTACGACACGTACAAAGGAAATGGATAAGGTTGACGGCTGTGTAAAAACTACTTTTAACAGCACTAAAATTAAATCTGCACCTTGTGGTATTCAAGGTACAGACGATAAATAAAAAGAACCCTTCCGAAAGGCGCAATGTGCGCGCGGGGCCACCATAGTAACGGAAAGGGCTTATAAAACTTAAAAGGAAAACGTAAGTTCCTACTGAGTTGCTAATTAGCCCCTTGGCTTACAGTAGGACTAAAATAAAACAGGGCTAGCTAAATATTAACACTCGTTAGAGCTAAATAGGAACCAAATCCGAGCCGAGGCCCTAACTGAGTAACAAAGGTACTACCACTGCCAACCCGGTCACAGACACTCGTAACAGGGCGGGAGTGGATAGAAAGGGTTTATATTTGCCCCGAACAATACAAATATATCCTTCGAAACAAAACTATAAATTTCGGTAAACGGTAGAAACCGAAAAGATAAATGAAATTAAATAAAATTAAAGAAAGTTTAAAAATCGCTGAGATCACAGCATGAAGCCTTACAAAACACTAAGAATATTTAGAGAATAAAATATAAAGAAGGCCTACTTATTTACTTTCAAAAAAGTGATAATAGAGAGAATGCGTGTACAAGTTAGACACAAATAAAGTAAAATTAGACTTTGCGCTTCTTTACAGGCGTGTCCCAATCTACGCCGTTTTGGTCGTTTTCGTGTTGATTGGGACTTCTGTGGAGAGAAATTCTAATACCTGTTTTAAAGCTGACGGCTGTGTAAAAACTACTTTTAACAGCACTAAAATTAAATCTGCACCTTGTGGTATTCAAGGCACAGACGATAAATAAAAAGAACCCTTCCAAAAGGCGCAATTTATTTCAAATTTGTGGAAAGTGGAATTTTTTAATTTTCAGGTTCATCAAAATGATGAAACCAGATGGTCGGCCTTTATATGGTAGGTTATACCGCCTAGATTCGGTCGCCAGAGCCTCGTTAGCGTTACCCAGGGTGTACCACTAGGAGGTGAGGTTGACATTTGATGGTATTGAATCCACCCTTACACCCCTTTATTTATAGCAGCCAACATAAAAAAACACATTAAAAATTCCACATTAAAATTTTAGTCGTTTCTACACTGTTTTGGTCGTTTTCGTGCTGATTGGGAGCTGATTTACTCGTTTGTTTTTCCTGAGGCATCGTATTGAAGAATTCTTCATTGTTTTTTTTTTATAATATATGAAAATGGTGAAGCAGAGAGCTTGCTATAGTGAACACCTTACTGAAATTATGAGAACTAATTATGGTAACAAACCATTTTCATTTTTCAAGAATATGCTTTTTTTCCGATGTCTTCTTTTCACAAACCGCTTTACATGTCTTCAAGAAAGACAATAAAGTGAATATAATAAAATATTTCAGGCAAATAAAAAGAAACACGGGGAAAAAAATTATGAAAATAAAAGCCGTCAAACCAGAAATTTGGTGACCGACTAATACACGTAATTAAAACGGATAAGATATGTATGGTATCAAGCAGTTACAGCAGAGTCGATTCAGTTTATGGCTTATTATGCAAAAAAATGAATCTTAAAAATAGTAAAAAAAATTGACTTAGGCTGTTTAAACAATGGGAGAGATATATATAGCAAAAGCTAAATCTACTCCCATTCCAACTTAGACTGCAGAAAATGAAACAGATAAACCTTTACCTGAACTTTATAAAAAAGGTTTAGTTACAAATATTGATTGGGGGAATAATTATTTGATTGGAGCATACTCTAAGTATATGTCCATATTATGAATGGTTTTGATTTTTTAACCAAACCATCATATTTGAATAATTTGTAATAGATCTTTGTATTCAGAAATTTCTTGATACGTGTGCAACGAAAGATGACGTAACTATTATTTATTGCGAAATATCGACCTATATGGATTTATACATGCACTGCCAAATTTATCTCAAATCATTGGTGTTTGGCGTTGCAAATTTCGAGAAAAAAACTTTCTTATTTATGAATCCTATGGAAAGTACTACAAAACAAAGTTGTAGATACTTGAAAAGATTTCAAACTGTCGTAATTTGCAGGTACATGAAAATGTTGACAATTTAGAGCAACACATCCTCGACAAATTGACTGCCATAGTTGTGGAGCTGAAAGAATTATGAAAAGAGAAGCATTTGTCTGAATGACAAGCTGATGACATGAGAATGTATTATAAAAACTTTATATTAGAATCTTCACTAAATGTTTCAAACATTTGTATAATGTGTAATCGAATGGATGTAGCCTGCTGCGAATTGGATTCAGTGCAGGAGTTGCCGTAGTGGGCGCAAATGTTTACCCATAAAAAGATATAGCAGCGGCACATGTTTTTTGTGTATTTCGTAAATCTGGGAAGTGGAATTTTGTAGTTTGCCGGTTCATCAAAACGATGAAACCAGATGGTCATGGTCGGCCTTTATGTGCTAGGTTATACCGCCTAGATTCGGTCGCCAGAGCCTCGTTAGCGTTACCCAGGGTGTACCACTAGGAGGTGAGGTTGACATTTGATGGGGTTGAATCCACCCTTACACCCCTTAATTCCCAGTTATTAAATCGAAATGGAGATGAGCGGGAATCAAGAAATGAAGATTCTGTACTTCTTGAAGAAAAGTTGGAGACAATTACGTTTTAGGTAGTCTCTGTGATTTGTGAAACAATTATTGCGGATATTTTATAGGTAGGTGTCTCATAATAAGTAGAGATCAATTGAAGAGTTTTGGTACCTCTTACGATATTCTTACCGATAGTATACCTAAAACCTGATATCAGCAGGCCGACCAGATAATTTAAAAATACGTGCGCATCCTGATCTGTTTTGTGTTGAACAGTATCTGATGAATAGCGAGGTTTGTGAATACTCGCCATTGATGCGATTGAATAAACTTTAATTTAGTTTTTACTTAAGAAAATCTTTTAACTTAGTGAGCGTAGGTAAATTACCATTAGATATTGTGTGCTCAAATTAGTTTCTGGTTTGCATGTCCAGTAAAATTAAAGTTAAAAGACAATCCCAGTTATAAACACGTTCATGCCGTACGAGCTTCTGTGTACTCACTGCTCAGTAATCAAGACAACGAACTTGATAGCATTAGCGTGAGTCATTGGAATAGCTTTAGGCAAGTCAATTAAAGTTTGAATATGATGAGATCAACCTCTTTTGAGCATAGCGATCCTGCAGTAGCTTAAGAGCAATAGCGTAATCATCATTAGTTAGAATTAAATTCTTTATCAATGATAAAGGTAGATTTAAGATATTGGAATTTTTGGATGTGTTAAATTATCATTTTCGTGAACAGAACTTAAAAAAAATTAAGTCCAATTTGAGATGTCACCAGAAAAATGTGGTAAGTCCAACTTAGGATGACTAGCGAACATATGAGACTGCGAGGATTTTAATGCGACACAAATACAGTGTTAAAAGCATCAGCATTCAGGGACACAGAATAGAAGGTACTCAAATTGCAATTTAATGTTGCGGCGAGGAAAACGTCATGTTCACTATATAATTCTTCTAGTTTATTAGCATTCCTTGAGTCAGCCATAAGAATATGATTTGACTCAAAATCTTGAATACGTTCAGGTAGTATTTTGAACTTTATGCGAGCTTCACCTAATTTCTTTAGATTTTTGAGACTTGAGCCATAAACTCCATAGTTTCAACAAAGCGCAAAGCTAATTTGTATGTATAGTAGCTGTTACTATTTGTTGATATAGGCGACATAGATTTATTAAATAATTGTTAGCTTGTTTTATTGAGTTGGCTAGCCAATCTTTTGTTAGCATGTTTTTGTAGTCTGTATAAATAAAAGCATTCTCTTTGAACTCCGTTTATTTGCTCTGCAATACCTTATAAAGAAAACTATTTCAGTTATGCTAGCGGTTAGAAAGTAAAACAAAGGTAAATGGTGATAATAATTCAACCAATTAATAACACGACGGGGCACAACACCCTATCCGGTTCGAAGGACCAAATGTTCAGACACAGTGCATAAAGAAAGCTGAGACCTACTGAGATTGAATCTCAAAAAATAACTCGAAAACCAATGATGCGTGAGAGCCTTAATCCCCAGTAGATGTTCGTGGTGACCTCTGCGTCTGCTGTAGATGGTAAATTGATGTCTGGAACTGTGGAATGTACGCTGGTTCATTGGCGTGTCAGTAGGTTTGGACGGTCGCATTGCGGTGGCGGTGAATTCCAAATATGTAAGCAGGTGCGAAAATATGTTTTTGTAGTCTGTACATGTTAAATACGTCATTTTGTAATAAATAATTATAATTCTAAATAAAAGCATTCTCTTTGAACTCCGTTTATTTGTTCTGCAATACATTATAAACAAAAGGTTATGGGCCCAGGTATTCGCCAGTAATCCTTCGGAGTTCAACAGACAAGCCCCTGGTTTGTTACATCGAGGTTAGTCCTATTTCAGCTATTTGAGAATTGAGACTAAAGAAAAGATGGACAAATATAAAAAATACCGTATTCAAAAATTCGACGGCAAAAATTTCCAGGTGTAGAAATAGCAGCTAGAAATCATCTTTCGTGCCGAAGGGATTCTTGATATCGTAAATCGTATGACTGCTAGACCAGAAACAGATGGTGCAGATCGAAATTTGTGGGAAGAGAAATATGCTAAGACCATGCTCATTATTTCAACATCAATGGAATTTGATCAACTTCAAGTTGTAATGACATATGCAAACTCAGCGGAGATGTGGACAACGATCAACGGTAAATAAAATTACACTAAAGCAAAAATTTTCAGCTACAAAATGTCAACAACTCACACAATAGCACAGCACCTCAGTCAAGTTGAATCTTTGGTGCAAGCTATAAATGATGTTGGCGAACCAGTGACAGATATCGACAAAAAACGAACATTTTGGGTAGCCTCCCGCAAAAGTACAGTGCATAACTGCGTGGGATTCATGTTCTGAAGACAGGCAGATATTTGACAATTTGACTGCCCGTTTATTAATGGTGGAACAACGATTATCAGAAGCCGATGAGATATCAACAGCGTTTGCAGCAGTTAAAATCGACAAATCAAAGGCGAATGATATATTTCAAAATAATTGGAAAAAAGGTCAAATGTCAAAATCGGTGAGTAAGAAAAATTTTGAATGTTTTTATTGTTATAAAACAGGTCATTTTAAGTCAGAATGTAGAAAACTGCTAGCCAAACGCAATTCAGAAAGTAATAAAAATTCTGATATTACTGCTCTCAGTTCAGAAGTGAAAAATGTTTTGCTCTCTGGTTGTAAAGATTTTTGGTTGGCTGGTAGCGCAGCGTCTAAGAACATAACATCGCACAGGGAATGGTTCTCCACTTTCGAACCAATTCAGGCTCATGATGTCTTAGTTCAGATTGGTGATAACACTTTTATTAAAGCTGAGAGCATAGGTTCTGTTGACGTAATGTCACTTGTCAATGGAAAATAGCATCCTTGTACCAAACAACTCAACTAAACTATTATGTTGAGTACCTTTTGGTGGATAAATTCCATCAGCTATATATTTCACAGATTTGATGAATTGTCTTTGGACTCTTTCTATGGCTTCAATATAATTAGAATATATTGGATACCATATAATGGAGCAGTACTCTAGATGAGGACGAACTAGAGATGAGAATAGTAATTTGAAGACATGTAAATTCTTTAACATTTGGGCATTTCGAATTATAAAACCACAACATTTAAAGGCGGCTGAAATTGTTGTTTCTACATGTTATATAAAGAATAATGAAGGATCAAAAATGACACCTAGATCTGTAAATATGTTTGGTCTTTGCAAAATGACATTGTTCAGTGCATAATCAAAATGAGTTTGAGTTATTTTTCTTGTATATGATATAACATTGCATTTTTATATATTTAAATAAAGTTTGTTTTTAATACACCAGTTGTTAATCTCATTAAGATTTTGTTGAAGTTTTTCACAATCACTGAAAGATACAATTTTTAGGAATAATTTGAAATCTTCTGCGTACAACAAATGTGGAACATTAATATTCTGAGTAATGTCATTGATGAAAATATTAAACAATAAAGGTCCCAGAACGGAACCCTGTGACACACCGAACTTCTGGTGAAATTTGTTTGATTTGAAACCATGAATTTCAACAAATTGATACCTGTTTTGTAAATAGGATGAAATTAATTCGATAAGGGCAACTGATAAACCATAAGTATCTAATTTCTTCAGGAGGATTGAGTGATCAAGTTTATCGAACGCCTTTGAGAAGTCCGTGTAAACGACATTAACCTGGCCTTGCAGTTCAATAGTTTCGCAGAGGTATTGGATTTTGCATATTAGATTTGTTATCGTTGATCGACCTTTCATAAAACTGTGTTGATTTACAGAAATTACTTTAGATACATATATTTTATATTTATATATTTTTTCCAGGCTTTGCTTTTATTTCTTATATTATGTATTATGGAACTGGTATACCATGAAGGGTATGCCTTATTACATTTTTTCTTAAGAGGAACATTGAATGAATAAAATTCTTCCACGGCGAGATTAATATCTCGTGCATTATTTAAAAAATTCTAATCTGCGTTTAAGAGATCATTAAAAAGTACCAGAAAATTTGCCTTCTTGTAGTTTAAACTCAAGTTACTAACTGACCTTAATTTAAAGGGTGTGTGTTTCATACTTATTTCAATGCACAAAGGATGATGTTCAATTTCTGACTACCTTTGGTTTCAAGCAATTAAACGCTGACAAATGCGTTTTCTGCGCAAAAATAATAATTTAGATGTATACGTGGCATTATATGTAGATGATGGACTCATCATGTGCAAATCAGAAAATATTCTGGAAAGAATTTTATCGAAACTTGGTTCAGCCTTTGAAATGACTATTGGCAACGGCGATTACTTTGTGGACTGGAGATCAAACGGGACTTCGAAAAAAGGGAGATTCGAATAAGTCAACAGAGATACATCCATCGCATACGACAGAAATTCAACATGGAAGATTCAAAGTCTAGTTCTAGTCCCTGCACACCTGGAGTTGTACTCTATAATGGCCAATTTCCCACAGATAACCACGAAATAAAAGAGATGTGCAAGATACCATATCGCAAAGCAATCGGTAGCCTAATGTTTAAGTAACCAGGTACGAAAATATGACGGATTATAACATTGGTCTGCTGTTAAGAGAATTCTGAAATATCTGCAGGGTACCATGAACTTATCCATTAAGTACAACGCAGAAGAAATTGAGTTGGTTGTCTACTCAGATGCCGACATTGATCAACCACAGGCTACGTTAGCCTGCTAGTAAATGGTCCTGTGACTTCATATCGACAAAAATGTGTTACAAGAACCACGACGGAGGTGGAGTACCTTGCTGCCTTAGATGCGGCAACCGAGATAATGTATTTACGCAACTTTTTGATGGAAGATGGAATCAAGGCGAAGAAACCGACAAAGCTTTATGTAGATAATCAAAGCACAATTCGCTTAGTTAAGAACACAGATCATCACAAACGCCCAAAACATATAGATATAAAATATCAATATATCCCCGAACGTGTTGATGATAATGATATTTTAGTCGCATTCGTTCAGAAGAGCAGTTAGCTGATCTATTCACAAAATCACTAACTCGAGACAAATTTGTAACAAACAGAAACACTTTAACTTTTACACAAGACTAGCTAAATAAAATGAAAGTTGGAGTATTGATATAGGCGACATAGATTTATTAAATAATTGTAATAAATAATTATAATTCTAAATAAAAGCGATCTCTTTGAACTCCGTTTATTTGCTCTGCAATACTTTATAAACAAAACTATTTCAGTTATACTAGCGGTTAGAAAGTAAAACAAAGGTAAATGGTGATAATAATTCAACCAATTAATAACACGACGGGGCACAACACCCTATTCGGCCTGAAGGACCAAATGTTCAGGCACAGTGCATAAAGGAAGCTGAGACCTACTAAGTTTGAATCTCAAAAAATAACTCGAAAGACCAATGATGCGTGAGAGCCTTAATCCCCAGTAGATGTTCGTGGTGACCTCTGCGTCTGCTGTAGATGGTAAATTGATGTCTGGAACTGTAGAATGTGCGCTGATTCATTGGCGTCTCAGTATATTTGGACAGTCGCATTGCGGTGACAGTGAATTCTAAATAAGTAACCAGGTGCGAAAATATGACATATGAGCAATGACTCTGTGATGGTTGACTTTGCGACAAACAAAGCGAACAGAAAGAAAGTACGAGCGATTTACGTGACTTACAAAAGATAGTACCTCTTAGGAGAGATAGGATAAATATGCAAAGACACAAAATGTCGGATAGGATAGCGAAGCTAAATATCAAACTCTTATGCCTAACAACAGCAAAGAAAAAGAAGCAAAAAACAAATAAATTGGAAAACAAATGCGTATCAGAATTAAATGTTATATAAACAGCTTTGTATGTATGTATGTATGTAGAAATAGTGACTGTGCTAAAGGTAGAGATATATCAATTTTTCTGTAAATTGAGTAAACTTAAGGATGAAAATAAATTATTTCTTATCCTCTACTATTTGCCAGTCAAATGTGTAATTTGGAAATAAATTTGCATGGTCTCTAATATGATGCGTGAGAGCCTTATCCCCAGTAGATGTTCGTGGTGACCTCTGCGCCTGCTGTAGATGGTAAATTGATGTCTGGAACTGTAGAATGTGCGCTGGTTCAGTGGTGTGTCAGTAGATTTGGACGGTCGCATTGCGGTGACGGTGAATTCTAAATAAGTAACCAGGTGCGAAAATATGACATATGAGCAATGACTCTGTAATGGTTGACTATGTGACAGACAAAGCGAACAGAAAGAAAGTACGAGCGATTTACGTGACTTACAAAAGACAGTACCTCTTAGAAGAGATAGGATAAATATACAAAGACACAAAATGTCGGATAGGATAGCGAAGCTAAATATTAAACTCTTATGCCTAACAACAGCACAGAAAAAGAAGCAAAAAACAAATAAATTGAAAAACAAATGCGTATCAGAACTAATTGTTATATAAACAGCTTTGTATGTATGTATGTATGTAGAAATAGTGACTGTGCTAAAGGTAGAGATATATCAATTTTTCTGTAAATTGAGTAAACTTAAGGATGAAAATAAATTATTTCTTATCCTCTACTATTTGCCAGTCAAATGTGTAATTTGGAAATAAATTTGCATGGTCTCTAATATGATGCGTGAGAGCCTTATCCCCAGTAGATGTTCGTGGTGACCTCTGCGCCTGCTGTAGATGGTAAATTGATGTCTGGAACTGTAGAATGTGCGCTGGTTCAGTGGTGTGTCAGTAGATTTGGACGGTCGCATTGCGGTGACGGTGAATTCTAAATAAGTAACCAGGTGCGAAAATATGACATATGAGCAATGACTCTGTAATGGTTGACTATGTGACAGACAAAGCGAACAGAAAGAAAGTACGAGCGATTTACGTGACTTACAAAAGACAGTACCTCTTAGAAGAGATAGGATAAATATACAAAGACACAAAATGTCGGATAGGATAGCGAAGCTAAATATTAAACTCTTATGCCTAACAACAGCACAGAAAAAGAAGCAAAAAACAAATAAATTGAAAAACAAATGCGTATCAGAACTAATTGTTATATAAACAGCTTTGTATGTATGTATGTATGTATGTATGTATGTATGTATGTATGTAGAAATAGTGACTGTGCTTGCTGTGATGTTAGATGAATCTAATAAAAATGGATGAATATCAAAGTAACAATTACTGATTTTTTTAAAGCCAGTCATTAGTGTCCAAGATGATGACAATTCAAAAAGTATATTCGACTGTGTTTTGAGATGAAGATGAAAACAGAAAATAAAATTTCTCGGACTTGCAGCTAGAATAAAAATCTTAAATACCAAATTTGAAAAGTTTTGGAATATATCATAATATATTTTTTACGAAAATCTGTTGTATTTTAAAGGAAAACTCTGGATCAGTTGTAGGAAAATATTTGCTAAGAATTCGAAATTCTACTGGCCGAAATGTGATAGAAAATAAGGAGCTTGGTTTTGCATAGCGAATAAGGGACTCCTTAGCCAATATTATTTTTGGAAATTGACATTTAAGAAAATAAAAGATTAAATAAATTTGTATGTTGCTACAAAAAAAGATTAAATTCAAAATTTCCCAGTAGTAACAAAATTATAAATAAAGTAAATTGGGGCCCCTCTAGAGCCGGGGCAAATTTCTTTCCGAGTTACATAATTTAAGGCTTAAAATTTTCAAAATTTTGATAAACCTTCAAACTACAAAATTGCACTTCAGATTTATAAAATGCATAAAAAACATGTATACATGCCGCTGCTGTAACTTTCCACGGGTAAACATTTGCAATGTGCCCACCTACGGCAGGTCCTACACTGGACCCAATTCCCAGTATAGGCTACATCCACCCTATTACACATTCTACAAACGTTTGAAACGTTTAATGAAGATTTTAATAATATGTTTTTATAATACAATCTCATCTCATCAGCTTGAAACTCATGATCAAATGTTTCCCTTTTCATAATTCTTTCA
>OY720461.1:40693175-40703175 GCA_963082715.1 Harpalus rubripes | reverse complement strand
GATTACTAGTTTCGCTATAACATTAGCATCATCAGATCTTCTTTATCGTTTAATTATAAATATATATATATATATATATATATATATATATATATATATATATATATATATATATATATATATATATATATATGTCTAAATTATATGAAATAAATATAAAAATGAAATGTCAAAATGTCAATAAATGTTTTTTAAAATAAAATATATATATATATATATATATATATATATATATATATATATATTTATAATTAAACGATAAAGAAGATCTGATGATGCTAATGTTATAGCGAAACTAGTAATCTAATAAAATAATTGTGAAACATAAAACCAAGTATTATTAAAATTAAAATGAATAATAAGTTTCACCAAGTAAGAGCAGACACAATTAAAAAAATTCATTAATTATTGTAGCAATAAGTAGGTTCAATAGTGATAAAAATCGCAAATCGGGATATTGGTAAATTACCACGGTTTAAGGTCCCCACAATCCATTTTGTCATACTTCGGAAAGATAACGGCTATATTCTGTACAAAGTATAAAATCGGAGACCTACTGCGTTCAGAAATAAATAAAAAACGATTCTTTTCCTAACGTTTACACCCTCGCATTGAAAATGAAACCACAGACTACACCAACGATCTCTGTGACACTCGATACTTTTTTACACCACCCGTATGATTTCCAAGGGATGTAATTTGTTTATGAATCGGGCAGATGTGACAACAATACATACACAACCCCTGTTCAAGGGTAGGTAGGTTTCGCCAATGGTAGGTCGTACAATGGACGGCCATTTTTACCGTATGGGGTGGTGCGATTACCTGAACTGCACACTGACAGCAGAAAGATGTCTGTATGTATAGAATAGAAAATATATCGTCACTTAAACGACAGATTTTTGTTTGATAAGAAAAAAATATATATAGCACCCATGATTGACGCCTGGTAAAAGCCCGTACAGTACAAATATGTCATCATCATTACCGATATCTGTTTACAACGCAGACTGGCACACTAAGCAATAGTTGATATGCCGTGAATTCCTTATAAAATTTTGTTGTTAGTGACAAATAATATATATTAAGAAACATACAATTTGTTTGAAGAATTGAATAATTAAAACAAAAAATCAGATGTAGCCAGCACATTACCTTGCGTCAGTTTTATGTATTTTGTACAAATTTCGTACAGATAGTTCCTTGCAAAAGATTCTATTTCTTTTACATTACCTTCCAGCAGTTGTATGTATTTTATACAAATTCTATACAGAAAATTTCTAGCAAAAGATCCTATATTTCCAGTAAAATTATAAGACAAACACACTATGTCAATTTCACTTGACATTGACATATTGCAATCAGAATTTTCTTAATATAGTAGCTGTTTCTACAGCTATGACTACTTTTAATATTAAGTATAAAATGCAGTCAAATCGCATAGAGAATAAAATATTCCTATAGTATTTATAATATCATTAAATGTGAAAAATTATATTTAACATAGATTTTTCAAGAAAAACTAAATGAGGGTACTTCCAGTTAACCAATTTTAACCAAAATCTAATCAGCTCTTCATACCGATGTACCTAAAGAAGAAGAATACGAAAGAATTATAATGAAATTTTTGTTACAAACACACACACACACACACACACACACATACACACACACACACACACACACATATATATATATATATATATATATATACATACATACATACACACATACACATATACACACATACACACATACACACATACACAAATACACACATACAAAAATCAACGTACAAATAGTAAAATCGTATTCTAGGGACCCTAAAACGTGTTTATTGATTAAAAACTTATCATCGATTTTTTTGACCAAAGACAATACCTTCCTTACCTAAAGGTGACGGAAGGTAAAAATTGTTCTGTATGTAACAAATAGTAAAAGAGTAAAACCAACTTCTTTATTTATTAGAAAAAAATGTTTTTACGCCGTCAACCAGAAAATGATGTACGTCTTCTTTTAAATGTCTTTATCCTTTTCTCATTATCCTCGGTTCCTCTTCAAACTTCTAAGAAGTAAACAGGTGTCTCTAAAATACATTTAACCAGATTCCTGGGCGTAAAATAAGACAAACTTATAACATAACTATATCCGAATCAATTGTAGAGCTTATGAGAAAAACTAGAGTCCAAATATTGTAAATATAAAATTTATTGGTATTACCTGATTGTTAGTATGATTGTAGGGATGATGAGAATAATTGGAGATGCAGTCGTGGTAAACAGTGTTTA
The DNA here is from genome assembly GCA_963082715.1 of Harpalus rubripes. Classification (NCBI taxonomy): domain Eukaryota; kingdom Metazoa; phylum Arthropoda; class Insecta; order Coleoptera; family Carabidae; genus Harpalus; species Harpalus rubripes. The sequence continues at coordinate 40,700,887 of OY720461.1, read as the reverse complement.
TTAAATAGTAATTTAATTAACTTTCCTACGTTTCGATTCTAAATGAATCATCATCAGTTATATCTTTAGTTGTTTCTAATGTATGCACGCATTTTATTACCTCTGATATTTTTTGACAACATTTTCATCCTTACATATTTGATTTTGTAATGTAAAGATCTTATTTTCCAACTGTACTTTAACTATCCCTGATGATGATTCATTTGGAATCGAAACGTAGGAAAGTTAAATAAATTACTATTTAATAAACACTGTTTACCACGACTGCATCTTGTATAGTGCCCTTTGTTAACGTACGTATTTTTTATCTATTGGTTACTGTCATCATTTTCTGCAAGGATGTTTCTATTCTGTCGTTCATATCTCTCTTTTTTGTCCGTTGCGTGGCTGCAGCTATTTGTTCAATTACTGTTAATCGAATCAAATAATTAAGAGCATTTCAACAGCGGATTTGGCCTTTCTAATTGTTGAAAGCCCACACACATATACGACTTAAGTTGCGTGTCCGATGCAAATGACGTCAAAATCATACGGATTCGTCTTCTTAATTAACTGCTAACTAGGAATTAATTCTCTAATTGATTCAAAGATCTTCACCGCCAGAAGGATACTGTGCAAATGATGCATAGTTAAATTAAAAGTATTTTATAAAAAACTGTGCAAATGGTGGGAAATTTCTACAAATTTTTTTCGACTAGTTTAAAATATAGATATTAAACTTACAAAACAAAAGGAAATAGGGAGACATGACTTAACCACAGATTCCTGGGACCAAAATAAGACGATTTAACTAAACTTACCTACATCCGAGTGTGCACCGTTCAGCCAGTATTCTGCTTTAAAGTCTTTCTAAAAATAATAATATTGCTTATAATAACGAAACGCTTCGTTCGATTTCAATGAAATTTGGTATAACAATCCATATGGATATAATTCATTTTTTAAGATGGTATTTGTTATTGTTAGTGAACCACTAGTGTATGAAACTTGGGTGTAACGACCATGATTAAACTATAACTTTTTAATGGCAACGCCAATAATTTAAATTTACTATTTTTCAGAAAGATACATTCAATAGTAAACTTTCGTGTCTATGCGTAAGTTATGATATCTGTAACGATTTAGTCAGAAAGAAAATAAAATGTAAATACATGCGCCGTGTAATTAAAAAAAAATTATCTAGCAGTCTATCCAAATGCCAAACTACTAATTTTTAATGACATAAACAATTGTTTATGAGTTGTCAATTTTCTAAAGTTGTTTAGGAGTGAGCTAACATTATTTAATCGTCTTATTATAATAATAGCAGTAAAATACTATAAGGCCGAACAAATGGATATGTTACTAGTTTTAAAATATGGCAAAAGAAATTTTTGACAACCCATAAACAATTGTTACTGTCATTAGTTGTTTGACATTTGGAAAGAGAAAATTTATTTAAAAAATTACACGGCGCAATCACTTACATTTTATTTTTTTCCGACTATTTCACTCATAAATTTATAAGCCAATTCAAATTCAGGATTCTACCTAGTTACCAAGTTTCATTTGGCAAAACACGGTTACAAAAATTTTTTCGCGCCCTTTAAGCCAATAAGATGTCATATTTTTACTAGTAAGTGAGTTTTGATAAGCGAAAAATTTTTGACGTTTTAGAAACATATTGTTTACATACCTGTCAAAGTGTGTATATTTTATTGTTATCAGTTTTTATTAAAAACTAGTCGATTCGGACAGGAATCTATTTAAAACGTTGAAGAAGTAAACTTAAATATAACACATCAAAACACAGTAAAAATTATAAGATTTTTGTCAAGAAAAAAAATATATAAATGATTACCTGATTTTTATTTTGGAAATAGTCATCCGAATACCATTCGTGGTTAAATTTTATCCTGGAAAAATTTTCCGATTGCTTTACTCGAGCCTGTTGCCAATTTATCTCGTGACATTGATCAAAAGTCACTCGTTTGACAACTCGTGATCTTTTTGTCAATGTCACTCACTAAATTGCTAGGCAACCGACTCTCGTAACAATCTGAAAATTTTTCCGGCAAAAATTTACCACTTATGATATTATATTTGACTAAATCGTTACGGATATTATAACATACGCAGAGACACGAAAGTTTACTATTGAATGTATCTTTCTGAATATTATCTTCGAAATAAATATTTCAAATAAAAGTTTTAGAGAATTAGATTCTGCGTCTAGCACATCAAGTATTATTAAATGCGAGATATGTAAATTTAAAAATTATATACTTTTTGGTATTTGTAATAAAGCTTGCTATGGACTAAGACAAAAAATAACATTAATCAAGACATTAATATTAACGACAAATTACGTCAAATTCATACAATTTTATGATTGGGTCTTTACTTCATGTTGGTCTTGCGTACAAGGAAGTCGTGTGGTGCACACATCAGCCTTTTTTATTTTAAAATGTTCTAGTACAGGACGAACAATTTATTTCAATTTTTGCTTCATATTTTAGTACAGTTCGAACTATTATCACCAGTTATTTAGCAGATATTTTTTGTAAATTTTAAGTCTATATTTAAATAGCTTAAAAAGTGACCATTGTGGTGCCTTTTCCACGCCAACAATGAATACTTACGTAGTATCAGTGCACAAAGCAGATTTGCACATCCAGTAATTGGTAATATATCGTGATGACATTTATTTATTTTTAAGTACATTCAGAAGTACAATTATTTCTTTGAAACTAGAGACTACAAAATTATATACATCGGTCAATCAAAAACAAACTTATTTGTGTCAGGTTATTTCCCACGGAATACTTATTAAAATAAAAATATAATAATAAATAAATACGGCGATAATGATTATAATCCCAACCCTTATAATATTAACAAGTTATAAAAAACCTATTGTATTGCAAAGCCATCCAACAATTAAATTTCTTCGTAGTGAAACAGCTGCAATTAAAATTACAATTAGCTTTTCTTCAACCAAGAATTATTTCAACAAAAGCGAAGAACTTTACTCATGTGAAATTTCGACATATGTTCAAGAATAATTACTATTTTATAATATCAAGGATACAGGACAATAAAGGGAGTGTCGTCTGTATGAAGAGTAGTAATTATAAGTTTTTATATCTGACAAGATGTAATTTTAGACGAATCGGAATAAAAATACGTTTTGGTAGAGTAATCCAGGATACGCCGTATTTCTAACGGAAGAGATGCTTAAATAAACTGAAACAATAGTTGGAAAGAAATATATGGTGTTTTGTTTTCAATACATTTCAAATTTGAAAGTTAGATTAATTTCTTTTTTTAATTAATTTTATGCACAAGTACAAAATTTGAGAACATGTACGTAGAATTATAAACCTGACCTAGTAATACCTTAGGAATTCCAGTTTTTTCTAAAATAATACCTGAATTTCTGCAATAGTAGGTACTTTAAATTCTAACAGTATTGTAATAACTTTTTACCTTCAGTCGCCTTTAGGTAAGGAAGGTATTGTCTTTGGTCAAAAAATTCGATGATGAGTTTTTAATCAATAAGCACGTTTTAGGGTCCCTAAAATACGATTTTACTATTTTTACGATGTCTGTATATGTGTGTGTATGTGTGTGGGTGTGTAAAAAAAACTTTCGTCTGCGATAACTCCAATACTACAATTTCAAAAATTATAATTCTTTCGTATTATTCTTCGTTATACATACGAGTTGATTAAATTTTGGCTACAATTGGTCAACCGGAAGTACCCTCATTTGAAGATTTTAACAGTTTTTATTGAAAATCATTTTTTCACATTTAATGTTTTTATAAAAATTAAAGAATATTTTATTTTCTATAAGATTTGACTGAATTTTATACTTCATATTAAATGGATATAAAAAAATTTGAAGTGGCCAGCACATTACCTTCCGTCAGTTCTATGTATTTTGTACAAATTCCGCACAGAAATTTTTTTGCAAATGATTCCATATTTCCAATACATTACCTTCAGTCAGTTCTATGTATTTTGTACAAATTCCATACAGAAAGTTTCTTGTAAGTGTCTATATATTTCCAATAAAATTATAACTCAAACATATTATATAAATTTCACTTTGACACTAACAATAACATTAAATGTGAAAAAGTGATATTTAACAGCATTTTTTCAAGACAAACTGTTAAAATCTTCAAATTAGGGTACTTCCGGTCCACCAATTATAACCAAATTCTAACCAGCTCTTCATACGGATCTAAAGAAAAAGAATATGTAAAAATTATAATTTTTGGAAAGGTGGTACTGGAGGTATGCGATCCGAAAAAATCGTCACACACACATACATACATGCATACATACATACATACATACATACATACATACATACATACATACATACATACATACATACATACATACATACATACATACATACATACATACATACATACATACATACATACATACATACATACATACATACATACATACATACATACATACATACATACATACATACATACATACATACATACATACATCCACACATGCATGCATACATACAGACAGCATCGTAAAAATAGTAAAATCGTATTCTAGGGACCGTAAAACATGCTTATTCATTAATAACTCATCATCGATTTTTTTGACCAAAGACAATACCTTCATAAAGTCGCCAGCTATGGAAACAGCTATTATATTAAGAAAATCTGATTGAAAGATGTCATTGTAAAGTGCAATTGACCAAGTATATTTGTGTTATAATTTTATTGGAAATATAGGATCTTTTGCAAGAAACTTTCTGTATGGAATTTATATAAAATACATAGTATTGCTGGAAGGTAATGTACAAGAAATAGAATCTTTTGCAAGGAACTTTCTATATAAAATTTGTTCTCAATTCACGAACTGATACATTCTTTGAGATAGGTACACAACGTTTCTATGAATATCTTCAATTGTTATCAAATATTACTGGTTAATACCTTAGGAATTCCACAATTTTTCCAGTAATATTTAGAATTCCCACAATAATGGAACACATGGTGATATCGTAAGAATTCCAAAAAATTCCGAAATAATATGTTTATACCTGGAATTCCAATAATAAAACAATACCATATTTCTTTAGCGGATTACCCCTTACAATTATCTTGGGAAAGATGAATTCTTAATATTTTTTTCTATAAAATATTCACCAATATCCATAGCCTACTGAGTCCAGAGAGCATGTGTAAGAATTTCTTTCTTTATTATTTATTTATCCCGAAGTTTATGAAGTTTGCTTTCCATTCTAGCGGGGGGCGAGGGGTGAAACTTCCCATACAGTTAGTTCCTGTTCTCGTCACGGTTGTCGCTACCGTCTAGCTCATTTCAACGCCCACTGCAATGTATTATTGTCATTTATTATCAATTTAAGAGACAGAACAGCGCAAAATTTTAATAATATACAATTTGTTGAACATTATATTGCGTGGCATGGTGAATAGAAGCGGGGAGGTGAGGGGTACGTATAGAGACTCACATCACGTTATCCATGCCGCCGATTCGTGTTTGTTTGCGGTAATGTGAAGCTTGCTGCGATGCTCGCCGACTCCAGGACCGTACGAGAAATTTTCGAGAAATTACGATATAAATGTTGCTGAAATAGCTATGCTTTTCAAAGCATAGATAACGATAGATACCTGTTGCTATCTTTTGTCCTTTGTCTAAAAGGCTCGTCTACGCCTCTGTCCACGCTTTTCCAAATGAACGAAAACAGCTCTGAATTTTTGCTAATTATGCAAAATCTGTTACGAATTTGTAACTTATTTTTATCATGTTACCAAAAAAACCTTAATATTATGTCTGTAACTTTTTACCTCTCGCTAAGAGAGGTATTGAATTAATGCTAAAAATAGCATATCCAGATTTTAGTGAATAGGCACGTTTTAAGGTCCCCAGAATCCGATTATAATATTTTTACGATGATGTCCGTGTGTGCGTGCGTGCGTGTGAGTGTGTGTGTGTGTGTGTGTGTGTGTGTGCGTGTGTGTGCGTGTGTGTGTGTGTGTGTGTGTGTGTGTGTGTGTGTGTGTGAGTGTGTGTGTGTTATTTATCGAAAATTTATGTCAATAGGTACTTATATTTAAAAACGTTAAATTCTTTATTTGATAAATATAAATTCAATATTATATCTTCTATAGATTTAGAGATAAAGAAATGCATATACAATAATTTACATACATACATACATAACCACGCATTTCCCACTTAATGGGTTAGCACAAACCCGAAACAATAAAAATAAAATCAACCACAAAAAAAATATCTCTCTGTCTCTTTCAACAACATTCTTACTAACCTGACACCATACAACAAATATTCCTCTCTTAATACATACCTACGTATAAAATAATTTGATGTAAAAAATCTCAGATCAAACTACTTCAAGGCAAGAAATTCAAATGTTTGTAATTGACACATAAATGTCACTGTCAAAAATATTTGTATGCCCCTGTCAAAAATATTTGTACATCATTATGAAGATTTTGAAAATAAAAAAGTCAACAACGCAAAAGAATATATGTAAAAAAGAATATAAAAGGAATCTGCGAAAAAATGACGAATATAAAGAAAAAGAAAAGGAAAGTAGAAAGAGAAAATTTCAGGATATTGAATATAAAGAAAATGTATGTATTGTATATAATTTATATTAAAATATTCCATAGATTTTGCAAATATACGTGAGAATTATATTGTAGTGAGACATGAATATATGTATTTGTATTTAAAAATATTTTTTGTTTTATGCGTACAACCAGGTAAAATATCTGGCGAGAGGTTATGTGCTGGCCACATCAGATTTTTATGTATACTTTAGCGTAGAAAATACACAAAACACGATTCGGGTTTTTATAATAATGACTGTATTTGTCATTCATTTGTAATAAAATTTAAACCTTCGCTCTTACAAAACACAAAATGGTACACTATTATTCACGAAAGATGACTATTTAAGGTCATTTGTTCGAAGAAAGAATACACATCACTTTATAGCAGTAGCTTAGCAACATTTTGTATTAGAAAGAGAAAGATTATTTGACCTATGTCTATTTAATTTATGTGGTATGACAGATATACGTAAGTAGTGGCATTACTTTCTAACAGACAATAAATAATAATATATGTCGCAGAATTACAGATACCTCATTATCTACTGCACTGCCCTCTGTGCTAATATTTACCCAGTGGCGTTGACGTTTAAATCAAATTATTATACCTTGGTTTATAAGTTAAGTCTATTTTTTTGTATTTTGCAAAAACATAAGTGAAGAACATAAATCTTTCATAAAGGCATTATTTAGAAAGAAACATAATTTTCAAATGAATTATTCTTACTTTTCAGTTAAAATGTGTCTATAAATATTTCATTTTGCACGCCTATGCAAACGAAATGCAATGAAGCTATCTGCAAGTAATATTATATCAGACGGCTCACAAATGACCTTGAATAGTCATCTTTCGTGAATAAAAGTTTAGATAACTTTTTAAAATTTGAAAATATTTATTGTTTATTCGAAAAATTAACTTCAAAATTAACCTAAAATAAAGAATTTTAGAGTTTTGCTTCAGATATAAAAACAATGATATTGCAAAAATAACAGAGTCAATTTTTCTATTCTGTTCTATATATTTATTGTGGACATTCTCACCTGTTTGAGAATATTAATTTGTGCCTGATTACGGCCCTGTGTC